>PVKC010046593.1:0-11207 GCA_004027635.1 Crocidura indochinensis
TGTGAGTCAAAAAACCACAAAAATAATTGTTGAAATCATAAGAAAAATTATATAAAAAATGAAGAGACATATTTTGAGATTGACTGATTTTAATATTGAACTAAATTTTGCTATGGGTAAAACGGCATTCTTTTATGCCAGCACAAACCACTGGTTGTTCACACTTAGATATGGTTTAATAAAACATACATTATTGTGCCATCACCATTATATTAATTATTATTACATGTTACAGAAAAAGCTTTTGTGAAAAGTTGAAATGGCAAGCTTTGTTTTCATTTTAATTTAAGAAACTGCCATAACCATACTACCTTTCAGCAGCACCCACTTTCATTCATCAGCAGACACTATCTTGAGCAAAGATCCTCTTTGGTGCCAGAGAGAAAAGACAGTGGGCGGGGTACTTATTTTGCATATGCTTATCTGTTTAGATCTCTAACACGCCATATGTTTCTACTAAGTCTATTAGGAGTGATTTTAAGCACAGAATGAAAAGTAAGCTCTGAACCCAGCTGGATGTTGTCCAGAAACCAAAAGATCAACAAATAAATAAATCAAATTAATTGTTTAAAGAAAAAGATGCTCTCTAAGTACAATATTTCAAATTAGCAAAAATACAGAGGACAGTAGTTCATCAAAAATATTTCACTTATGACTTGAAAATTATGTTTAAATATTTCATACTTAATATTCACCAGCATAGTAAAAAACTAATTTTCATAGGCATTATAAATAAAATAAAATTGAATTTATATGACTTGATTCATTGCAACAATAGATCTGTTGTGGTGATGTGGTAAATAATGTTACCTCAGATGGGTATAACTTCCTTTATTTGCTTTCTCTGTCTTTTTGGATAAATGTTCACTTTGAATATTCTGTGGCTTCCATAAATCTTTGTGTGTTTTCTTAAGAGTCAGGGAGCTGGAGGGCTGTGAGATGGTAATCTAGCCCTGTGCTGCTGGAGTGTGGGTAAGGATGATTTTACATGTTTGGCCAATAGAAGGGACAAGCTTGGTGTTTTTTGCTGAGGCTTATAGAAGGTCTGAGCTGTGCTGATCCTAGCAGGGCTATTCCCAACAGTGGATCATTGGACAGGTAATGCTAGGGATCAAATTCAGGGCCTTTAACGTGCTACTGTTAAGGATGTCCTATTCAACTTGAGATATCTTTCAATATTATTACATATTTTATAACCTAAACTCCATATATTAATGTGAAACAGTTAAAAAATCTTCCTAGAGATTCTAAAGTTGGTGGATATGCCCATAATAATATGCAATTTTAGATGCATTTTTTCTCACACCTCTCAGAATTCTAATATAACTCACTAATTTACCAACAAACTATTCCTAAGACTGTCTTTTCAATGTTCTGGAGAATAAAAGTTACAGCTGTCAGAAGCTTGACAGACTGTTCAAAACATGATATTAGCCAAGAAAATTGGGAATTACAGAATGCCATAGGGGATTTTCCTGTGACAGTGTAGACATTACAAACATTT
This sequence comes from Crocidura indochinensis, assembly GCA_004027635.1. Classification (NCBI taxonomy): domain Eukaryota; kingdom Metazoa; phylum Chordata; class Mammalia; order Eulipotyphla; family Soricidae; genus Crocidura; species Crocidura indochinensis. Next base: position 1,505 of record PVKC010046593.1, read on the forward strand.
TAATCAGGGTTGAAAATTCAAATAAAGAAATACTCTTGAGTGATAAATGATGTCAAGATGCACAATGCCTCATTCAAGAAATCTGTTTCCTTCTGCCAACTATTTAGTCACAATCTGTTCATGCTCCCTTACTCTTCTTTCTACCAGGCTTGCTCCCATTTTATTCAAGGAAACCCAAATAAAACTCAGATAGAAGATTTTACTCTCTGAGGAAGGGATGTGAGCTTCTGATGCCATTTGTTCATTTTGTGTTCCCATTTCTCTTTCATATTTCTGATTATCTTGCTCTTTCAGGCAGTATTTTTTTATAATTTAAAGTTAATAATAACTTTATTTTTGTGTGTTTTTGGTGAACTCTTTCTATAAGAATGATGATAGTGAGAGATAGAAATCTAATGACTGTCTGGAAGATAGGTAGGGGGTTAGGGGAAGACAGAAATGGGGACCATTTCTGTTGAAAAAGTTACACTGGTGAAGATTGATGTACAGTCAGTGACTAAATCCCTACTACTAACATTTTTGTAACCATGGTGATTAAAAAAGAAATTAATATTTTTTAAAAAAGAAGGATAGTAAATAGTGTCTTTGAATAAAATTTGTACTATATATCTGATACATTAAGAAATGGTTCGAGGACACACAAGTCCACTGTTTTCTATACATCTTTAGAAGGGAAGTTAATAAAAATAAAAGTAAATAAAAACTATTTCTAATATAGTCAAATATCTATTCATATGAAAATTAATTAAAATAATTTATTATCTGAAATCTCTTTGGGGGGACCATAATATTTGCACTTAATATGCAATTTGTTTTTTTCAAAATGTTTATTTAATATTTAGTTGCATTCTAAAAAATCTCTCTGATAGTATATGTCTATTAGAAGTCTTTATAGAAGTCAAGTGTATGGATCTAAATACCCTAATAAGCCAAATCAGTATCATAATAATCATCGTGATCATCATCCAGAGAAAGCAATATGTATCTATATTTATGATTTATAACAACTGACATCACTAATGTCATATTAAAGCACATTGCTAGACAAGAGCAATAGTAGAGGGACTAATCTATTTGCGTGAATATGGTCAAAGCTGATTTGATCTTTAGCACCACATGGTACCTTGAGCAATATCAAATATAACCAATGAGAAGATAGTCAAGAATAAGCAGGTGTTCCAATAGCAATAAAACCTAACTATTATAGTACTCTAGAATGTAATAACTATATTTTATTAAACCAAGTTTTATTGATTTTAAATATATACCACTATATACTATAACAATGATCAAAATCACAATTATAAAAATATCATGTAACTTTAAGGGTCATGTTATGAACAAATTCTACCCTCATTTCCCTGAAGATGACTTCCTCACTCCGACATTCAATTACCACAGTTAATCAATAGTGTGATGCTGTAGTCATCACAAGAGTGTGACTTAATAGGAGAACAATAATTTGAATTCAGTGGAGTATAGAGTCTCTGACAGAAAAAGAAAGAAATTAGAAGATTTTCATTTTTGTGTGGTTCCTTCCATGAATGAAGTTTAATTTTTAAAAGATTTACACTCTAATAAGGCAAGGAAATAATTTCAAGTCCACTGTAGCTTGAAATTAGTGCAAAATTACTGGTGGTTGGACTAGTTCAAAGATAATGTTCTTTTTGTAGAAACAAAGTGAATCACGGCATTGCATAAATATGTGCTTGAATTTTTGGAGACCCTCACTGAGAGCTGCAGGAAACATTGTCAGCATTTTATCTTCCTGATACAAAATTTAATTAGATAAGTAGTGATTTTTTTATTTCACCAATATTTTAATTTCCCTCGTACCTTATCATCAGACTGCCTCTGTAGCAGAAATTTGACTTCTTTCCATGCCCTGATTTTTCTTTTAGACACTGTGGTATGCAATATTGTTACAGTAAGGCTATCTTGTATATCGTTTTATTTTCTATTACCATACATTTCTAGTCCACACTGATCATTTCAAGCTATCATTGTCAGAGTGCTCCCTTCTTCATACTAATCGCACTCCTCAATTACCCTTGATGGCAAGCTAATCATAGACCAGTCCTCCTGGACCTCATTTCTATTGTCTGTTGGTACTTCTCTTAGATTATTTTTTTATCTTGCAAATTAGTGCTATCATTCTATGTATATCCCTCTTTCATTTGACTCTATGACTCAGCATGATACTTTCAATGTATGTATGTAAAACTAAATTTCATGACTGTCCTAACAGCTATATTAGTATTCCGTTAAGCAGATGTGCTTGATATTCTCAGGAAAGTGGATTGTTTCCCAGTTCTTGCTATTGTTAATAGTGATGCAATGACCACAGTACAAATGCCATTTCTGCATTGTTTTGAGGACCCTTAAGAGATATTCCCAGGAGCAGTGTAGTTAGGTCCAATAAAAAATTCAATTTCTAGATTTTTGAGAAATAGCAATATTTGTTTTCCAAAAAGGCTGGACCAATCCACATTTTCACAAGCCGTGAATAAGAGACCTTATCTCTATGCATCCATGCCAGCAGTGGATTATCTTGTCCTGCTTGAAGTGAGCCAGTCTCTGTGGTGGGAGATGATATCTCATTGTTGTTTTTATTTTAATCTCATGAGGATCAGTGATATGGAGCATTTTTGGTCATTTGTACTTCTTCTTTGAGGAAGTTGCTATTCATCTATGCTCCCAAGTTTTTGTGGGGTTGCACATTTTTTTCTTAAATTGTACCTTATATATCTTATATATTAGTCCCTCATCACATTTATATTAGGTAAAATAACTCCCATTACATGAGCAGATTTGTTTCCTAGTCATCAGTTCCTTTATAAGACAGAAGCTTCTGAGTTTAATGTAGTCCTTTTTTTGTTTATTTTTGCTCCCACATCTTTGTCAGTGGTTTTTCATCCCTGACAGTGATGTTAGCTTTGGTGTCATAAAAATGTTTTACCTGTATTTTCTTCCATGTATCTTATAGCATCAGGTTCGGTATCAAAGTCTATAATCTACTTTGATTTGGCTTTTTTTCATGCCATTAGAAAGTTTGACTTCTTTTTTTTTGCATGTAATTGACTTGCTTCCTCAACACCTCTTGTAGAAGAGGTTTTCCTTGTTACATTTCATAATTTTTGCTCATTTATTAAATATTAAATTATCAAAAACCTTAAAGTACAACTCAGTGTATTGTTTTCAATATATCTGTTCCGTGTGTCTCTCTTTATTCCAATGACGTGCTGTAATAATTATTATAGCTTTGAAACAAAGTTTAAATTTAGGGACAGTGATGTCTCCCATCTACTTTTCCCCTAGGACTTTGTTAGCTATTTGTAGAGGCTATTTTCCCACTGAATTTCAGGACTGTTTGATTTGTTTCTTTGAAAAATGTCATAGGTGTCTTTATAGGGATAACATTAAATCTGTAAAACTCTAAAGAGTATTGCATTTTAATTATGTTAATCTTCCAAATTTCATGAGATTGTGATGTGTTTCTTTTTTATCATAGCATATTTTATATTTTGAAGTAGTAGTATTTTTTATTTTTCTCTGTATGACTATTTTACATCTTCAGCTGAGTTGATTCAAATGTACTTGATTTTCTGAGGCACAATTGTGAAGGAAATTGTTTTAAATACCTCTTTCTTCTCTTTCATTTCATATATATATATGAAAGTCATATATTTTTGTGTATTTTGTAGCCTGTCACTTTACTATACAAAATGTTTCTAGAAGCTTTATGTAAAATCTTAAGGATTTTATAGAGTTTCATCTGTCATCCACAAATAATGAAAATATACACTTTCCTTTTCATTTAGATGCCCTTAATAACTTTTATTGCTTGATTTCTATGACAAGTACTTTCAATATTATATTGAATAAAGTGACCTTTCTCTATATTGAGGAAAGTTCCTTCAATTCCTATTTTGGTAGGGATTTTTTTAAATTATGAATGGTTGCTGGATATTTTAAAATGATTTTTATTTGTTCATTTTATGATATAAGTTATCTTTTACTTTTATGATAGGTATATTATGTTACAGAAGTACATATATTAAAGCATCCTTAACTTCAAGGAATGAAACAACTTGGTTATGTGTATGGCCATTTAGTTGAAATTTTGGAACTATTTTTTAGCATTCTATTGAGGATCTTTACTCTATGCTCAGCAAGGTTATTGATACATAATTATTTTGGGGGGTGATGTTTCTGTTTATTTAGGTGTCAAGGTGATGTTTTCTTGATCCCTTTGAGATTGCTTCTATTTTTTCAATCCAAAAGAAGATGAAAAGGATTGACAGTAAGTCTTCTTTAGATGTTTATCAGAAATCAATAGTAACTACATCTGCAACTAGGTTTTGTTTTGGGGTAGATTTCTTTTAAATATGTCAATTCCTTGGGGCTGGAGTGATAGCATAGTGGTTAGGGCTTTTGCCTTGCACGCAGCTGACCCTGGGTATGGACCTGGGTTCTATCCCTGATATCTCACATGGTCTCCCAAACCAGGAGTGATTTCTGAACGCATAGCCAAAAGTAACCCCTAAGTGTCACTGAGTGTGAACAAAAAACAAAAACAAAGAAACAAAAAAGTTGATTTCTTTTAGTATATTCATGTTCCATATCTTTTGGTACCAGAATCTATTTCTTTTTAGGTTCCTCATTTTTGACATAAAGTTTCTTAAAGTATGAGAATCCTTATGCCAAAAAGCAAGAAAAACTGGAATAAATGGATACATATTTAGACTACTATAACTTCCCAATAGTGAACAAAATTATTTTCAACATTTAAACAAACATATCATTATCGAAGAAATAGAAATGATAATCAATCAGCCTCCCAAAAATAAAATCCCAGGAGAAGATAAATTTACTAGTAAGTTCTTTCAAACTTTTAAAGACCTACTCCCAATTTTTTAAGACTCTTATGAATTGAATAAATATAAACACTCCCAAAAAGTTTCTATGAAGTTGACATCATCTTCATAACATAAATAAACAAAGATAGGACAGAAAAAGAAAATTGCAGGCCAATATCTTTTATTAACACAGATGCAGATACTCAACAAAATTCTAATAAATAGAATAAACAATTCATGAGGAAGATAAATTAATATATGAAAGTCAATCAATATAATATACCATATCAAAAATTAAAAATAAAAGTATATAATAGCAATAGATACAGATAAATCATTTGACAAATTTCAGCATTCACTAATGAAATTTCAAGATAGGAATTAAAGGAACTTTCCTCAATATAGTAAAAGCCATTTATTACAAGTCCATTGCAAACATTGTATATAATAGGGAAAACTAAAATCTATCCTTTGATCTGGCATTAACTTTCCCACTCTTGCCATTTCTATTCAATATATTACTGGAAACTCTTGCTATGATCTGAAGGGAATCTGGATAAGAAAGAAAGAAGTTAAGCTCTTACTGTTGGCAGATGTCATAATACTATACTTGGAAAATTCTAAAGACTAGAAAAATGTTGCTGCAAGAAATAATAGTTTTGAATTGTAGAGTGGCAGGCTATAAAATTAATACTCAAGAATCAATGGTGTTTCTATATAAAAGTAATACTTAAAATAGGTAAATAGATATTAAAACTAATCCAATTAACATTTATTACCCAGAAAATCAAGTACCTTACAGTTAGCTTAACTAAAAAAGGAGAAATAGGAGAAATGACTATAGAAAAACCTAAAGAAAAGTACAATGTATGCTTCAAGAATAAAACTTGACACAAGGAGATTGGACACAAACACCTGCCCATAGATTGCAATTAACTTCATTAATATGACAATACTTTTCAAAGAATTATATAGATTTAATGTAATCCTTATAAGCAAACCCATCTCATTTTTCAAAGAAGTGGGTCAAATACTCCTGAATTTCAATGGAGCAATAAACTTCCACTAATAGCTAAATCAATCCTTGGGGAAAAGATGATAGAAGGTGTTTCCTTCTCAACTTCAAACTGTAATTTTATACTAGAATTCATTAAATTAGCATAGTACTGAAATAGAAAGGTTTCAGAACAATGGAATAGACTTAAATATTCTGAGACTGACACTCGGGTATATTATCATATAATCTGTAAAAAGGTACAAGAAATAAAGTGGAGCAAAGATATCTTCCTCAGCAAGTAGTCTATAAAAACTGGTCAGACACATGCAAAAATAGTTAACTCAGACCTCTCATTAATGCCATGTAAAAAGGTTAAATAAATATGGACCTTGATAGCATACCTGAAACAGAGGAAAATATGGGAAGAACACCCTATGATATTGAAGCTAAAGGCATATTCAAGAGTAAAACACCCCTGGCCAAGAAAAGGAAAATAAGGATAAACAAATGGGACTATAATAAACAGATGCTTCTGAACTACAAAGGAAGTGGTAACTAGGATAGAAAGAATGCACACAGAATGAGAGAAGCTATTTATCTAATACATACCTGGCAAGATGTTTAAGAAAAAAACATATAAAAACTCATCCAAAAATGGTAAGAAGAGATGAACAGACATTTCCTCATAGAAGAAAAACAGATGGTCAAAAGCTACATGAAAAAATCATAAGGGAGATGCATAATAAAACAGCAATAAGATATAATATCAAGGAACAAAGATTGTCCCAAATTACAGAGAAAAAGAGCAGCAGTCTATGCTAGTTGGAATGTGAGAAGAATGATATTCTCAGAGTCCACTGATCTAGTCATTTTGGAATATCAATAATGATATTCCTGAAAAAAAAACTAGAAATTGAGCTTCCATATGATTTAGTAATAAATCTCTAAGGGATTTATTCTATGAATCTAAAAACACAATTAAGGAACATCCTCTGAAATTTTTGTTTATTGTGCCACTATTCACATAGCCAGAGTCTGGAAAAATCCAAGCTCCCAATAACAGATGAGTGGACAAAGAAACTATGTTACATCTATACAACAAAATAGTATGTAGCTGTTAGGATGTATGAATTCATGAAATTTGCTTAAACATGGATGAGTGTTATGAGTATTATGCTGAGTGAAATGAGTCAGAGTGATAGAGATATCACACTAATTGTGGGATATATAGGTATATATAGGGGCATGAGGTATATAAAAGGATAGTATGGTAATAATACAGAGACAAGGATTAGCAAGACCAGTCCATGGTAGTAAATTTGCCACAAATAGTGTAGGAGTGTGCACTTAGTGCAGAGAAGGGATTACTATGACAATGATAATTTGAGATGATCACTCTGAATAAGAACTGTGTGTTGACTGGAGATAAATTTATATGCAAGGTACTCCTTCATTAACAGTAGTTCAAACCACAGCGTTTAAAAGAAAATTAAAGAAAAAAAGAAGTAAAATGTCTACCCCAGAGTCAGATCGTGGGGAAGGGTAGAAGGGTGATTGAGTTATTGTTGGTAGGAAATGTTCACTGATGAAAATTGTTATAAGTTGTATGACTGAAACCCAATCATGAACAACTTTGTAACTGTGAAAAAACACTAATTGTATTATGAACAAAATATTAATCATGGCATTTAAGTATAGTAATTTATTTTACAAATTATAGTAATGTCTGATAATTATTTAAATATCTTTGGTGCTCATTGTGATGTCTCCCATTCCTTACTGATTTGGTTTACTCAGATTCTCTCTCTAAGTTTTGCTATTGGTTTATGAATCTTTTTTATTTTTTCAAAGAAAAGTTCTTGGTTTCATTGAACTTTGGGTTGTCTTTAGATATTCCAATTCAATAATTTCTGCTCTAAGTGTTATCATTTCCTACATCCTGCCAGCTTTGCTTTTCTTTTATTGGTCATTTTTCAGATTCTTAATTTATATAGTCAAGTTACTTTTGTGGATCCTTACTTGCTTTCTGATTAATGCTTCCACAGTTACAAACTTTCTTCTTAACACTGATTTTGCTGAGTCCCACAAGTTCTGGTAGCTCATATCATAGTTCCAATTTAGTTCCATGAATCTCTTAAGTTCCTCTTTTTTATTCTCTCTGATTCACCGGTTGATTCGTAATGAACTGCGTTGCTTGAATTGTTTATGTTTGAGTTTATGATTAAATTTCTTTTCAGTGCATCATAGTCTAAGACAAAATTGGTAAGATTTTTTTTCTCTCAGCTTCTGGTCAGTTTTGAAGAAAGTCTCATGTGTACTGGAAAGAATATATATAGTGGTTTTCAGGGAAGAAGAGCCCTATGTTAATTAACCATCTCTCTATCATTTCTAGCTTAAACGCAATAATTCCCTTAATGACCTTTAGTTTAGTTGATCTATTAAGAGGTCATAGAGGGGTATTGTGATCTCCTATAGGATTGTGTTGCTTTAATGTCTGCCATCAAATCTATTAGCAGATATATTAAGTATTTCCTTGCCCCTCATTAGGTGTACATACATTTAGGAGTGTAAATTGTTCATGAAATATATGTCCCTTGATCACAAGAAATGCCCTTTGCTGAGTCCTATAATTTTTCTGAGCCTAAAGTTGATGCCCTGTATTACTAGTTTGGGCACTCCAGCTTTTTTCCATAGATTAATTGCTTAAATAATTGTATTCCAAGCTTTAAATGAGTCTGTGTTTACTTGGTTTAAATATATTTCTTATAGGTAACAAAATGCTGAGCTCAATTTTCTAATCCACCTTGTATTTCTGATCTCTTAAAAATATATATTTAGGGAGCCGGGAGGTGGCACAGGAGGTAAGGTGCCTGCTGCCTTGCCTAGGACGGACCACGGTTCGATCCCCCAGTTCCCATATGGTCCCCCGTGCCTGCCAGGAGCGACTTCTGAGCGCGTAGCCAGGAGTAAACCCTGAGTGTCACTGGGTGTGGCCCAAAAACCAAAAAAATATATATATATATTTAATTCATTTACATTAAAAAATTCATGGTGAAGGAGTTTTGTTCTTCTTTCAATTGGAGACTACTCTACTTGTGAGATACATCTTGACTTAAAATAGCCCCTTTATTTTTTCTCATAAAAATTATTTCAAATCTGTGACATTTTAAGCTGTTCTTTATCCATAAAATGTGTTATTCCTTGAAATCTGAATAAGTCTGGCTGTGGGAGGTATTCTGAGGGAGGAGTTCTTTTCATTTAATATTTTACTCTATTACCCACCACTATTGTTAGGCCTAGAGGGTTTAATTTGATAATTCTGCTATAATTATTAAAAATATTCCTGTATGTAATTTCCTTTTTTATTATTTCTGCTTTCAGTGTTCTATCTTTAGCTCTGATTTTCATCATTCTGTTGAGGATGTGTATTTTATTTGGGTCTCTTTTAACTGGGATCTTTCAGACTTTAAAGATATGTGTGTATATGCTCTCTTGCTCTAGACACATATTAACAATGATGTTTTTATTTGCTATTTATAGAGGTTATCTTGCTGCCTATCTGAGACACAAATAATTCTTTGTTTCTATTGAATTTGTCCTATAATTCTATTGTATTTGTTAATTATTTTATAGCTTTATTCCATCATTTTTTTTGTTTTCTGGAAGTTTTCTACATTTATCATTCAAGCTCACTGATTCTGTCCTCGGTACCTGGTTACTCAGATAGTGAGACCTCAAGCAACTTTTTGACTTCACTTACCAAGTTTTCAGTTTTCTAATGTGGATTTAATATCCTCCTGTGTTTAATTGGCAGTTCATCCCATTGTTTCCTTTAGTTCATTGACTA
>PVKC010046594.1:0-11208 GCA_004027635.1 Crocidura indochinensis
GGATAGAGGAGTGGGCTGAGTGTAGTAAGGGGTGGGGGTGTGGGGGCGGGGAAAGGGGGCCTGTTTCCTTGAGTCTGTGGGAATCCCAGATGCCTCTTTTAATGACCAAACCTGGAGCTTAACCATGAAAACACATACTTGAGGAGTGAAAGCTTATGTTAAAATTGCTAGGGATTATAAACGGACTCTCCCTGACTTGACTTCCTAAGCACATTTAGGAATGGGTGTGGTTAAGGCGCTGGCAGGAAAGTGAAGTGTGGAGAGTTACTGCTAATTGCAGGCAGACCACAAAGCGGCTTGTGGAATCTCCTGGAAACCAGCACTGGGGCGGGCTGACTGACTGCTCAGCGTGGCGCGGATCTAGACTGGCCGTGCCAAGCCTTAATTTTACTCCCACCCCTCCCACTGAAGTCCAGGTTCCTGGGGATTATAGAGTAGAGGTAGGGGTGGGCGGGTGTATAGAGAAAGCACATGCTTCCATCCAAAGGAAGAGGGCAGAGGGTGGCAGAGGGTACTGGCCCTCACAACCTTCCTGAACATCCCTGGAATGGGCCAGCAACAGGGGAGTGGAGCTCTGGTCTCAACAGGCTCCCCATAGGTCAGTGTGGAACCTGCAGGAAGCAGGAGCTCCCAGCTCTGAAGAGGTTCAGAATAATACTAAGAATAACAGGAGCCCAGGAGGCCAGTGAGATAGCATGGAGGTAAGACGTTTACCTTCCATGCAGAAGGACGGTGGTTCGAATCCCGGCATCCAATATGGTCCCCCATGCCTGCCAGGGGCAATTTCTGAGTGGAGAGCCAGGAATGGCCCTGAGCACTACCGGGTGTGATCCAAAAACAAAAACAAAAACAAAAACAAAAAAAAAAAAGAATAACAGGAGCTGGGCCCCCAAAAGCAACCCCCCCAAAAAAAAACAGGAGCAGTTGTCATTGTTCTAAGAGCAGCTAAAAGAAGAGAGAAAACGTGCGCTGTGCAGTGTGTACTGCTGGCCCTTTTCAAGCACTTTCAGTACATTAGCCGGTTCCTCTTGCCAATTGCCCTGGGGCAGGGTTCTGTTCACTTAGCAGGCGGACATGTGTCACAGACAGTTACAGATCCCCTGTTCTTCGAGCGCAGGAGGCTGAGGCTTTTCTAACACCATTGCCTTCCAAATTTTTCCCGTGGTCATTGGGCAGGCAGGGTGGTAGTGCTCACGACCCTTGTGGGTGCTCCCTAGGGCTAGGAGCCCAGAGGGCAAGCACCTCTTAGCTCCTCAGAGCAGAGGTAGTGGGAGAGTAGGTCCCACCCACCCAGCACAGACAGGCCTGGGTTCTTCACAACTGTCTCAGCTGTAGGCTGAGCAAGGTGGGGCAGCCAGCAGGCAGTAAACAGCCCTGTCCTACGTCACTTGTTTTGTTCCAGAGAAGCCTCATGCACCGGACAGGCCCTGACCAGATCTCTCCAAGTTTGTCCCTAGGGGAGGAAGAGCGGAGGGCCTGGAGTCTGGCTTCGGGGAAGATACTATTTTGCGCTTTTCAAATCTGTGTTATATGGGGGAGAAGAAACTTCTGATGCAGGAGTGGGAGGCAGGGAATAGATACCCCTGCTCCTTCTGTGGCCCCTTCGAAGGTCTGGCAAACCAAGAAGAAAAATGTGGAAGGAATCATGGACTGAGAGATATCTTAGAGAAACTTCCCAGAACCAATTCAGAATTGGCCTCCAAGCTTGGGATGTTGCCAGAGAAAGCTTAACAGGCCTACCCAGGACTAGAGGGTAGCTGTGAGGGTTCCAGAGGAAGAAATGTGCAGAGCAGGTAGGAGCGGTGAATGTGATGGAAGCCCAGGAGTAAGGAACTCCACTTAAGTTAGCAGAACTAACTTTTGGTTAGTCATTTTGGGTTTCACTGGAGCTTCCACGCTCATGCTTGCACACATCTTAGTCTTTAGTTGCCTGCAGGACAGTTAGGTGCTCTCTCCTCTGCACACAGGGGAGACGTAAGCCTTCAATTCAAGGACTTATTCCAAGAGCAAAGTCATTTCCCGGGGTTCTTACCACCAAACCACCTGCAAGCAAAGACCCTGGGAAGGCAGGGCAGACCCCAGATTGACAGTGAAAGAAACCAATAAGGGGAAGTACATTCTTTTCGAGCATCGGTCCTGCCCACCGCCCCAAAATCGAAGCCCCTCAGCTTCAGCCAAAGGTGCCTCCGGACTCCCTGGGCTCATAACACAAACCTAAAGCTTTCTTCCATTCCTGTTCTATCCACATTGAAACAGAACCCCCTTCTATTGCTCTTCGGGCTGCCCCTCCCCTGGGTCCGGGCGGGAAGTGCTTGGTCCTTACCCTGTAGTGATGTCATCGTCCTCCGTCATGGTCTTGCCCATGAGGTCGCTGTCGCTCATGTAGCCGGACTTGAGATCCACCTCGTCCGAGTCCAGGGACTCGACCAGTTCCAGGCGGGAGATGTGGCTGAGTTTGCTGGGGCTGCGCATGGGCATGGTGTGCGAGTAGTGGGCGCGCTCGCCGTGCATGTACCAGGCAGGCGGCCCCTCGGACCGACAGCTCCCGCCCACCGACGGCGCATCTCCGGCCTGCAGCCGTGGGCTCGACTGGCCGTAGCGCCAAGACAGCGGGGACGAGCGGTTGGAAAGGCTGGACACGCTGCGGGGGTTGGCGTCGTCGCTATCATAGCAGGTCATCTCCAGGGAGCTGGGCAGAGAGCAGAGAGGGGTGCGAGTGGGCGCGGGCTCGCCCAAGCAGCCACACAGCTCGCCAAGACCCCCTCTCTCCACCCATTGCCCTCTTCACCTAACATAGATGCGCTCTCACTGTGGGAACGGTCCCTTGTCCTACATGCAAAACGTAGGTTGTTGCAAGGGAAGTCAAGTGGACCAGTAAGCAGGGGGATCTCCGGGGGGATCCTATCCTGCTGTCTATTGAGGATTGAGCCCGCATCATGTAAACAGTGTCACTTCGCTTGTTTCCTCTCCCGTGGGCAGGGCAGGCGAGCACTATCAGGGCTCTTTCCACAGAGATGGGCAAGTCCTGCAGAGAAGGAGCTTAATAAGCCAGAAGGGCCCCATGGCCTCCCCCAAAGCAGGTTGCTGTGAACTCCACTCTTATGATGGTTCTTTCTGCTCAGGTTGGGAAATTCACCACTTCTTTTCTTTTTTTCGTTCTGTTTTGGCTTTGGAGCTACATCCAGCGATGCACTCAGGAATTACTCCTCTAGGTGCTCAGAAAAATTTATAGGTTAATGGGGATTGAACCTGGGTGAGTTGTGTGCAAGGCAAGTGCCTTCCCAGGACTAGGGCTCCTGCCCCTCATCACCTCTTTTCTTTTATTTATTTATTTTTGGTTTTTCGGCCACACCTAGTGACGCTCACCTGCCCACTGCTTTCTGGTTATGCGCTCAGAAATCGCCCCTGGCTTGGGGGACCATATGGGACATCAGGGGATCGAATCATAGTCTGTCCTAGGCTAGCGCACACAAGGCAGACGCGTTACACCTTAACACCACTGCTCCGGCCCCCTTATCACCTCTTTTCTGTCAGAGATGAGATGGTGGGCCTGTTTCCCTCTGGACACAGTGCAGGCTACAGGAATCACAGGCAGTACAGGAAAAGCTTCAAAACCCAGGGTAATGTGAGGCCCAGCCCCACTGGCCCAGAAAAGAAGCAGGACTTCATTGAAGAGCTGAGAAGGCATAGCTGAATAGAGGGGGATAGACAGGGCATAAAGACAGGATCCCAAGACTGCAAGCTGAGGCCCAGCAAGGACAGCAGGGGAGCATGTCTGAGGTCACACTCCAAGGCTTGTCTATGAGGAGTCAGGTGTAAAAGAGCGGGAGTCCTCTCCTCCTCAATACTAGATTGACTGCAAGACTGCAGTGGGAACTGGGCTAGAGGGCAGGGAATTGCCTTACTCATAGCTGACTCAGGTTTGAACCCCAAACCTTACATGGTCCCCTGAGCCTAGCAGGAGTGATTCCTAAGTATAGATACAGGAATAAGCCCTGAGCACTGCCCCAAAAATGTCCAGTGGGGATCTTTTTGGAGAGACGGCTTGGATGCACTTTGATCAGACACCAGAGACCCATGATCCCCTCACCCAGCAGCTGGTCCAGATATAGCACACAAAAGTGGAGAACAGGCCACCACCATCCAATTGGCAGAGAGAGGATGTGAGTTTATGGGCAGGATAGCCTTAGATGCTAGCAACATGGCTGGATGTGACTTTCAGGAAATGGAGGTGCTACATCCTCAGACACTCCGTGATTAGGATGAGACCAGGATGATACCCCAGAATGGTCTCTACTGACCCTGAGAAAAGAGGGTTTTGATTTTGTTAAGTGTTACTGAAGGAGTCAAAGGCTCTGCATCCTGAGATGTTGGCGTGCATGTGTTTGGGAGTGGCTGACAGACACTGAGGAGCTCCAGCTAAGCAGGGGAATTTAATCCCTGTGGCTTCCTGCTCACTAGTGTCTGCCAGTGTCTTTTCCACACCACACCTCTCCCTTTTGTCCCTCTCTAGCCTCCAAACACAGGGACTCTCCAAGTCAGTGGAAGCCCCAAAAGGTGGAGGTGGCAGTGCTGGCTGGCTCAGCCCTGCTCTCTGCCCATCCTTAGCACTTTGCAGGGGTTGAGTGTTCAAGTTCTTGTTCAAGCCAGGAGTACAGGATCAGAAGTGCTGGGAGCACAAACCAGCAAAGACAAGGCAATGAGGAGAGAGAAGGAAGGGGCAACAGAAGTTCAGAGCAGAGGGGAAAGGGCAGAGCCCAGGACAGCCTGAGGACGCCACAGTGATAAAATGAATTTTTATGGGAACTGGAGTGAGCACCCATACCCATTTATCAGTGCTCCAACCTAGGCTCTCACACTTGCTAGCAAATGCTCAGCCACTGAGCCCCTTTTGGTTTCAGGTTCTTCAGAGAAGCCTCTTCCTCTCTCCATACTTTCGTCTGTCCCTTTCCACCTCACCTCTCCAGGCCTCTTCAGCTGGTGGAGAGATCTGAGCTTACAGCCCAGCTCTCTCTGGGGAGGGCATTTGTGGGGGCAGGAAGGTTCCCAAAACAGGAGGGTTTCATTTCCCCTCCAGACTCCACTCACTGAGGAAGTAAGTTTGTGCAATGAGAAGCAGAACAGGAAGGGAAGTTCCAGAAAGAAACTCAATGGAGAGTTGGTTACTAGCCCTTAAAAGTATCTGGCTATGGATGCCAGGAGCAGTATATGCCCAAGATTAAAGGAGAGCATGGGTTGGGGGTGAGGTACAGGGGGCAGGCAGCAGGGGGCCAGCTGACTGGGGATAGAAGCCCTCTTGGAGGCAGGAATAGGGTAATGGGTGAGAGAAGCACATTCAGACCCCAGCCTAGAATAGTCCTTCTCTCTTGCAGACCATGGGTACGAACCACAGGACGAAGTCCAAGGGCTGAAAGGCTGGGACTAAGGTTCCTGAGCACTGAGCAATGGGGGACAACTGAGGCTCTGGCCATGGAGAAAGGGCAGGAGTAACAGGCAAAAACCAGTGCAGAAGTGGCTCGTGGTGATGACTAACAGCAGCAGCAGCAGCAGCAGCAGCAGCTGTGAACCGATTCCTTTCCTGACAGACATAACCCAGCACCCCAGTTTCCTGCATGAGGCTTCGGTGTCCTTTCCCCCCAGGGAAAGCACACTGAGGCCCTAACTTGGTGTCCCTGGCTGGGAACTCTGGAGAGCATCTGGAGACCCTCTGCCTGAGTCCCCTGTCCTGATTCATGGGGGTGGGGTGCAGGCAGCCCAGAACAGTGGCTGGGACACAGGGATGTCTGCCCTTCCCAGTGGGTGAGTCATTTGGGGTGTGACCTTCTCTGCTGCTTCTGGCAAGGGCTCAGAGGGTGACTTGGGGCCCTAAGCTGTTGCAACAGTTTCTCTGCTCAAGATGAGGGGAGACGACCAAGATATCAGCCCCTGAAATAATGAGGCTCATTGGCCAATTCATGTCCAACTGCTCAGGGCTTGAAGAAAATTCAGGAGGGATTTTCAGAGCTGGTTTCTCAGACCTCCTGGGTCACAAATCCTTCCAGAGTTGGAGTGTAGCTCCCCTATACAGAGGACACCCCAGAGAATGGGGTTCTGGGGTGCTGCATAGTCTGGAACTGCGGGCAGGAATGGACATCTGGTGGGATGAAGGGGAGGAGAAGAAGGAAGGGAGGAGGTCTAAATTCAGAGTCAGGGCCAGTGAGGAAGACCCTGGGCTGACTTCAGCCCCCTCATTGTCAGGGCCACCACACAATGGCCATTGCCACTGATAGGGAATGAGTTGCCTGCCACCAGAGGCATGTAAGTCAAACCTGCCTATTATTTGGATAAGACAAAATCTTTCCCACATCCCTTCCAACTGCTCTCCTCCTCTGTGCCTAGACCCAGTTCGGTCCCAGAGGCTGGCTCTTGCCCTCTCTCTCTGCTTTGCACAGCCCACACTACCCAGGATTTCCCAATCCTGGCTGCTTGCTCCCCTCCCCCTCCTCTCTGTCCCCCTAGAGCAGAGGCATGAGCTCATCTGGGCAGCCAGGGGGAGGGGAGACTGAGTCAGAGCACCGGCTGGGCCAGATAGTTCTGGGAGAGGTGCTGGGAGGGAAAAATACCCACACAGCGGGAGGCCTGGTGAGACACAGCTGTGAGGGTCCCCCCTGCAGCCTGCATCTGGGAGACATTGCCAAGCACTTGGGGTGGCACAAAGGCACCTCCCTAAGAGAAGAGCGAGGAAATGCGGGTATGGGAAAGACCAGGGAGATTCAAGAGCTGGCCAGATACAGAGTTCTCATGAGGGTCCAGAGGGTCACTGTGGGGATGTCCGTGGGAAGGAGGGTAACACTACAGGGAGTAGCCCTGGACACCAGTATCCCTGACTGGGAACCCTGGAAAGCATCTGGGGCACCTTCCCTGGCACCCCACTTACCTATGCGTCACCTGGGAGCCGCGCAAGCTGGACATGGTTTCCTCCAGGTTCTGCCGAAGATCCAGCACATTCTGCACCGTCCTCTTCCTCTGGGACTCAGGGTCTGGAGAGAGAGGGAAGGTGGGCTGTGAGTGGGGCCTAATTCTGAGACTGGGACACTAGGGTGGGAGTCCCCAGAGTCCCTCCTGTACCTCAGTTTTTTTTTTTTGGGGGGGGGGGAAGACCTGCTTCTAAAGGTGGCATGGCTTCCTTGAGTCGGCATCAACCTAAGCCCCACCCTCCAGCACAGGCAAGAAATACATCATGGGCTCTTAGTGGTGGGGACCTCAAGTCCACAGAATTTTTGGACCTGTCTGTGATAAGGGACCCAGCGAACCAGTCAGGGCTTGAGGGAGGGGGAGCAGCTAATGTGGGTACAGGAGGAAACAGAGTGGGGAAGGGAGGTTACTGAGCCCAAGGGAAGGAAGGGGGCAAAGGGACCACCATAATCCTTGATATGAACAGGCCATTTTATCCCACTGAAGTTATAGGCTTGGAGGTAATTCAGGGACAGAAGGCCAGGAGGGGCAAAGGCAGATGTACTCCTATGCACCCCACTCTTCTCCCATGGAAAAGTGACACCTGGGACCCTCTGAGATACCCATACACCAGACACACAAAAGCTTTACACACCAGCCTGGTGCCAGCTATAACAGCCAGTCACACCCTAACTAAGAAGGCCTGGCCTGTGTTTCTCTGTGACTTTGGAAGCCCAAATCCTGATGAAATCAGCCCGGAGCTTCTCGGAAAGATGGAAATAAACCAAGACAACAATGATGAGGGGCATATCTCTGAGGCCATGTGTCGATCACACATAGATGCCCAGGGTCAGTGAGTGGCAGGCAGCTCTCTCCATCATCCTTACAGGCAGGCGCCAGGCACTGGGGTGCCCTTTTGAGGACCCTCCACAAAGCACCTCTCCCCTGGACCAGTCCACAGATCCAGAGGAAAATGGGGGTGGTGAGGCACTCAGGGGCCTCAGTGCCAGGCCTGCGTCTGTTTCCAACCCCATCATGGTCAGAGTCAATGTGTCCTGGCAAGTGTCACCTTCGAGGTGCACTGCTGGCACTCGGACAGGGTCAGGAGGGATGCTGATATTTTGCAAGTGCACATGGGGCCCAGGAGCGTGGTGCCAAGATGTGTGTGTCTGGACCAAGGTAATGCTTGGCAGAGGCGAGGGAAATGGCACATGCCAGGGGGGGAGGAGGAAAAGGTGACCCAAAGTCACCCTGAAATTTCTCAGGGCCTCTCCAAGTTTCAGCTCCCCTCATCATCAGAATCTGGTGCTGTGTTCCTTTTCACAGAGGCACGGTCAAGGAAGAAACAAATTCCTTCTGCTCTGTTAGGGGCTCTCTGGGCCACAGTGCCAGGCACAGTGAGAAAACACAGGAGCTGTGCAGGAAGAGACAGGATGCATGGAGGAGGCAATAAATTATTTCTTTCTAAAATTAGGGCCATGGGGCCAGAGCAATAATACAGCAGGGAGGGTGCTTGCATGCAGCCAAGCTGGGTTCAATCCTTAGCATCCCTGAGCCTTGTCAGAAGTGATTCCCGAATGCAGAGCCAGGAGCAAGCCCTGAGTACTACCAGGTATAATCCCAAAACAAAAATAAAATAAGATCATGTGCAGAGGCGCTGTGAGGCAGTAGGGTGGGCTGGAACTTAGCTTCTCGTGAGCTAGAACAGCTCCTGCTACTGAGCCCAGTCTAGGGCTTCGTCAACCCCAGTTTAAAAGAATGGCACAGGGCCGGAGCCATAGCACAACAGTAGTACTTTGTCTTGCACGCAGCCAAACCAGGACAGACCTGAGTTCTGTTCTCAGCATCCCATATAGTCCCCCGAAGCCTGCCATGAGCGATTTCTGAGCAAAGAGTCAGGACTAACGCCTGAGCGCTGCCAGGTGTGGCCCCCAAAAGCAAAATAAATAAATATAGAAAAGGATGGGACAGGGGTCTGTGCAATAGTCTGCGTGATAGCACAGCAGGGAGAGCATTTGCCTTGCACATGGCTGACCTGGGCTCCATTCCATCATCCCATCTGGTCCCCAAGCACTGTTAGGAGTCATCCCAGAGCACCACTCACTGGGTGTGACCGAAACCAAAACCAAGCCATGCACGGAAGTAGCAGAGAAGCCAGATATGTAAACTGTGTCTCCAGAGTCACAAGTGCTCTCAGCGCCACAGGAAGTAGTTGCTGTGGAAGAACAAAGACAGCAGTGATTGCTGAGGAACAACAACTTCACAGCTGGCAGGACATGTCTTTGAGCTGCTGAGGTTGGCTTGGTGTTTTGGCAGTGCTGGAGGGGGTCGAACCCAGATCTCCAGCACGCACTGTACCACAGGGTCTGTGTCAGCCATAAGATGACCGTCAGAAAAGTGCACTGGTGAAGGGTGGTGTACATCCTATGACTAAAACTCAGCCATGAACAATTTTGTAACCATGGTATTAAATAAAATACTTCTATTAAAAAAATAAAAGATGACCTTCAACCTTCCTCTTAAGGAAACTGCAGAGCCCCTTGGTGGCTCCCACCCACCCACTGCTTCCCTTCTCAACTCCCCTCTCTCAATCTCATTTCCAAGTCAGCTGAGGGGATGAGGCAACCCCACATCTAGACCCCACTTGCTGATACCAACATGTCCTGCAAGAGAGTCCATCTAAGTCAGGCCTGTGACGCACAGCCTAGCAGGAGGGTGCAGGGAGAAATGCAACTGGCCCAGTTCAGGCAGAAACATTTTCCACAGGGACCAGGATCTGCTCTTTGCTCCCAAGAGGTGACACCCAAAGTTCACTTTGTTCCCCCACACTGCCGCCTGGTGGTTGGCTTGAGTATTCCACACATTTCCTAAATTGGCCTTGGCTATAATTGGTAGGTCAGACACTTTTGGAAGGGGGAAGAAAACGGGTCAGTAGTGAACTCAGGCTGAGAGGAAGCACAGGTGTATAAGAAGGATGTCCACAATGCAGGGTGCTGGTCTTTGCTGAGGGGACAAAGGAACACTCACGTTCACATCCATGCCCACGCTGAAGGTAAATCTAAATGTTGGTCAGCTTTGCGATATATGGACTAGCCCTGGAGCACTATGCGGTGTGGTCTGTCTATCTACCTATCTATCTACCTATCTATCTATCTATCTATCTATCTATCTATCTATCTATCTATCTATCTATCTATCTATCTTTCTGTCTGTCTATCTGTCTATTTATGATCTATCATCTAAAGTTGCATTTGCAAAAGGATTAATCCCTTCATCCTCACCAACATCTCTTCTAAACCTTCCAGTCCTGATTCCCAACCCATATCTAAGCTCCCTGTCTCTCAGGAGGACAAAAGTGGTGAGGACCGAGGTATCTGAGGCATACATACACATGCTGCATCCTATTTATCAACGCCTGGTCTGGAGAGCAGATGGGGCCGAGAGGTAGAACAGTGGAACAGTGGGGAAAGCATTTGCCTTGCACACAGCTGACTTTGGTTCAATCCTCAGCACCTCATATGATCCCATAAGCCCTGCCAGGACTGATTCCTGAGTGTAGAGCCAGAAGTAACCTCTAATTACTGAGGTTGTGGTCCGAAAAGAGAAACAAACAAATAGTATCCTCAGGTGCTACCACTACCAGCAACCAAAGTTGGGAGAAAGGGAGGGAATGAGGAAGGGAGGAAGGCAGGGAAGGAAAGAGGGAAGGAAGGGAGGAGGAAGGGGGCCCCATTACCCCTACTGAAGAGTGACACCCTCAGATTTGGACAGGGTCTCACGGGCATCCCTCACAAGCTGTCAAGTTTCCCCAAATTGTGCAGAATGTTCATTATTGCTCACAGTGAAATTAAAGCCCAGTCACTTCCTGCTGAGATCCAATCTACTCTGGCACATGCTTTGGTACCTACAGCTGAGCAGGCCCTGAAGAACATGCACAACCCTTCACCTGTCCACTAAAAGGATGGGGCTGGGGCAATGAGCAAGGGTATCCTCCAGGAGGATAAAAGAAAGTCCCAAGAAAGGGCAATGCAGCCTGTTACTTAAGAGCTGGACAGAACTATCTGCTCCCTTTTCTCTTTTGGTATTAGGGTCCTCCTAATACCAAATACTAATACAGGATTCAGGGAATCTGTATTCAGCCTGTTGAACTTTCTCCAATCCTGAATGCCATTCTTTTTGTGGCTCGTTTGTTTGGGGGCCACACCCAGGAATGCTCAGGAGTTATTCCTGACTCTATGCTCAAGAACCATTCCTGATGGGCTCAAGGAAGCTGGG
>PVKC010046595.1:0-11213 GCA_004027635.1 Crocidura indochinensis
ACTTGGTGCAGGTAGCTAATCTGAGTGAGAGACTGCCCTCCTCTGAGAGAACTGAGGTGTGGCGGTGGGCAAGTGTGGGGTCAGGTCCCAGTCTCTCCTCTCCAGTTTCCCTACAGGCCAGTGTGTGTATGTGATCTGGACCAAACCACAGATTTGCTGTCTGGTTAGGTGGGAGGCAATAATGCTCAGAGACAGATTGTCTTGGCCAATGATTCATTCAACCTAGAGACACTGCAGGAATTATAATTTAGAGTGCCAAAAGCCTTCAGGACATTGTCTTTTTTATTGTTGCTGTTTGTTTGTTTGTTTTGGGTCCACACCTGACTGTGTTCAGGGGTTACGTTTGGTTCTGCACTCAGGGATCACACCTATCAGGCTTGGGGGACCACATAGGATGCCAGAAATCTAACTCAGATTGGCTGCATGCAAGACAAGCACCTTATTTATTGTGCTATTGCTCCAGTCCCAGCACACATTCTCTTAAGGAGCCTATATAGAAGTCACACTTCCCACACCAATGTTACTTTACCAAGATACTCTAACACTGCCCTATAGTGAGCAGATGGCTGAATCCTAGGAAAAGTGAAATGAAAGAAATAAAGTGCACAACCAGTGCCTATGTACCTTTCTATGAATGGGTTCCCAGAGACTACTGGCTAAACCCAGTGGGTGTGGACACCAGGTGCAAAGTCACAATCCTTGGAAGTAGCAGCAAGATAAGCACCTTTGCTAAGATACAAAGACTGACCCAGACTGGAAGAGATTATTTACCCAACTCACATCTAAGGGGTCATTATCTAAGATATGCAAGGCACTAGTAGGAAAAAATATCTAACCTCATTGAAAAATGGGGAGAAACGATGAAGAGTAACTTTCTCAAAGAATAAATTACAAACAGCCAAAAGGCACATAAAAATGCTTCCCAATCGTTAATCATCAAGGAGATGCAAATCAAAACAACAATGATATATCTTTTCATACCATATATATCTTCTCATATCACGAAGAACAAGAATAACCAGTGCTGGTGCTGATGCAGGGGAAAAAAGGGGTGCTTATTCACTGCTGATGAGAATGGGGACTGGTCCAGTCTTTTGGGAAAACAATATGAATATTCCTCAAAAGACTGAAAATTGAGCTTTTATCTGGTCCAGCAATACTACTCAGGAATATATCCTGAGTATATATGCACACAATGCAGAAAATGTATCTGCACTCCTATGTTCATTGCAACACTACTCACAAAAATCTGGAAATCAGGGGCCCGGGAGATAGCATGGAGGTAAGGCTTCTGCCTTTCATGCAAAAGGTCATCGGTTCGAATCCCGGTGCCCCATATTGTCCCCCGTGCCTGCCAGGAGCAATTTCTGAACATGGAGCCAGGAGTAACCCCTGAGCACTGCTGGGTGTGACCCAAAAACCAAAAAAAAAAAAAAATCTGGAAATCAGATTCCAGAATCTGGAAGCCAGAATCTGGAAATGACCAAGTGCCAGAGAACAGATGAGTGGATAAAAAAAATGGTGGTACATCTGCACAATGGAATACTATGTGGCCATTAGGAAAAATGAAGTCATGAATTTGCTTATACATGAATAGACCTGGAGAGTAACAAGCTGAATGAAATGAGTCAGAGGGAAAGGGACAGTCACAGAATGATGATTCTCATTTGTAGGATATTAAAAAAAATAAGAGTATGAAAATCATATCCAAAGGCGATAGAAATGAGAGCCAGGAGGGCTGGTTCATCAGAGGCAATTAGTCACAAAGAGCGAGGGAGTGCAGTTAGGGCAGAGAAGGGACCACTATGACAATGATAGTTGGAAATGATCACTCTGGACAAAAACTGGATGTTGAAAGGAGATAAAGTGATATGCATGATACTTCAATAACAGTACTGCAAAATCACAGTGACTGGAGTGTCTGCTGTAGATGCAGGCTGGGGAGGGTAGGGAGGGAAGCTGGAGCCACTGGTGAAGGGATGAGTGTTGGACATTGTATGATTGAATCTCAGTCATCGGCAACTTTGTAAATATGTATTTCAAGGTGATTAAATTAAAAAATATATACACATAGGTAAGTGCTTTCAGAGGCCTGGTCTCCAACTGCTGCCTGCAAAGGGAACTGGTGTCTTAGCAACAGAGTCAGTGGTTTTTTATTTACTTTTTATTTTTTATTTATTATTTTGAAAGTTTGTGCCACACCCAATGGTGTTTTGGGGACTATGTTGTATATCAGTAATCTAATGCTAGCTGTTGGCTACATGTGAGACAAATGCTCTTACTCTATACTCTCTAATCTGCCAACTTTTTTGGGGGGTGGTGGTGCCATACCTGGTAGTGCACAGGAATTACTCCTTGTGGCTTGGAGGACCATATAAGATGCTGAGGATCAAATCCAGGTTGGCAATGTGCAACCTGCTATATTACCCACTTTACTATTGCTTCAGCATGCCCTCCACCACTGTCAACTTTTTTAGGGGGCCACAGCCAGTGGTGCTCAGGGGTTACCTCTGCCTCGGGAATCACTCCTGGCAGGTACAGGGAAACATCTGGGATGCTGAGGATCAAACCCTTGTCTACATTTGCCTTGCACACGGCTGACCCAGGACCAACCTGGGTTTGATCCCTGTATCCCATATGGTCTCCTGAGCCTGTCAGATGCAATTCCTGAGTGCAGAGCCAGAGTAACCCCTGAGCGCCACTGGGTACGACTCAGAAACCACCATGACAACCAACCAAACAAAAACAACCAAAAAGTTGTTTTAATTATTGATTAGTTGATTTAATTATTCAGAGACGTTTTAGGGAGACAGAAAAACCATGCAGGAATAGCTAGAGAGGTAATTCTGGGGGTAGGACACTTATCTTGCATACAATCAGTCAAAGTTTGACCACTGGTATCCCATATGGTCCCCAGAGCACCAACAGGAGTGTAAAACCTGTAGTAACCCCTGAGCACCTTCAGGTGTGTCCTCAAAACCAAACCAAATAACAAATCAACCTCCTATTCCCACCCTCAAAAAAGAACCTACCCAGGAAATGTGGATTTTCCACCCACGTACTGTTTCCTCAATAAAGCCCTGTATTGCTGTGGTACCTGGGTGGCAGCTATACCAATAACCTTAACCAAACTGTCACATACTCTCCTTAGCTCAAGCCCACACTTGACATTAGGGTGCACTTTGTATATTGTTCTCCCTGCTTTAGGATTGTCCTTCAAGAAATCACAGCCAACACCTCCGGAACGACCCTGAGGCAGACATCTAGATTCTAGGTACTTTCCACAGATCTGAATTTCAGCCTATGTATTGTATTTTAACGATAACTTGAAAAAAAATAAAGAAACATGCTTGACAAGTCTGCCCTGGAACAGAAGATCTTAGTTGACTATTAAGCTCCACTGAGTGTGTTTTAATTTATTTTAATTATTTTTATTTTGCCACACCCAGTGGTGCTTAAGGGTTACTCTTCTAGAGCTGCTTCTAGGGTTCCCCGGGCCTGTCAGGAGCAATTTCTGAGCTTAGAGTCAGGAGTAACCTCTGAGCACTGCTGGGTGTGACCCCCAACCCCCCAAAAATTCCATCTATCAGAGAAGCTCAAAAAGGCTTCTCTGAAAGCACTGAGCCCTCCCAGACCAGGCAGCCTCTGAGAGCAAGGGGCAGGCTGCAGCTGCCACCTCTGGTCAGTAGCTCCCTTCTAGGGTGACCAGGTCCCTCTGGCTCTAGCTAGCAGGAGTATCAGGCCTGTATAGCAGAGACCATGAAGCATCACCTGGGCTGAACCCACCCTGTTTGACCCAGTATAAGAAGGACTCTTACTGCCTCACCTCCCTTTGTATTATCTGTCTATTCTTATCTAAACACCTCTGAATTAAACAAACATTTGTCAAGTATGGGCACCTAGGGAACCTTGAAGAGTTCCACACTCCAGTCAAGCAATCCTTTCCCTCACATCTTCTGCACTGTCATGAGCTCTTCTAGAACTTTCTGGATTATCACAATGTATAGTACTAAGATGAGGAGAGGGTAAGGGGATATGTGTACAGACACACCTTGCTGTGGGTCATGGGATCCAACAGGAACTCTGAAATGCTTTTTTTTTTTCTTGTTCATGGATCACACCTGGTGACACTCAGGGCTTATTCCTGGTTCTGTGCTCAGAAATTGTTCCTTATGGTTCTTGGGGAACCATATAAGATGCCGGAAATCAAAACCCCAGTCAACTGTGTGCAAGGACATTTCTTGCAATAAACTCTCTGGTTCCCCAGGAACTACAGCATTCAAGCAAATGCTAGGTTTCCATTTTTGAAAGGATGTTGAAAAGAGATACGAAAATGACCCTTTAACTTCCGAGCCTGCCAAGAGCGATTTCTGAGTTCAAAGTCAGGAGTAACCCCTGAACGCTGTCAGGTGTGGTCCCAAAAAGATACCCCCAAAATAAAATAAATCAAAAATGACCCTTAAACTCCAAGCTCAGCTGGGTCTTGCATGGCATGATAAAAAAAGGTAAACCTCAGAGAGAGCTTGGTTCTGAATTGATAAATGCACACCCTCAAAATAATGATGTTTCTTCCCATTAAAGGCACACATTTGTTATTTGCCATGTAAAATTTGAGAAATAGAAATCTGGGGAGAAAAATTAAGATTCTTTGAAATCCCATCATGCCAGAGTGGTAACTACAATAGGTAGCACTTATTGAGTCACACCCAGAGAAGTCAGTAAATGGTATTTATCATTATTTGAAATTGGGGACGCACCCTTCTATACACGTTCTGCTAGGAAGGAAAAGAAGTCCGGCCAGGGGCACCCCTTTAGCATTCCACAGCCAGCTTAGGCATGTGTGTAGTAGTCTGTGTGAAGGATGACGGCAATAAGTACGAATGCTCACACAGGACTGGGTGTCGTGGGAGACACATGATGTCTCATGTCCTCAGATCGATCGCATCACCAGAAATTTCTAGAACCCAGGGTGTTGGGAGCCAAAGGTCTACTTTCCCTGCCCTTGATCCACCTTTCCAGCCTGTTGAGCATCAGCCACGTGCTTTGTCCATCAAGCATGAATGCAAAGAAATGTGTTTGTGCGTCTTCATCAGAAGATCTGAACTTGTTTCCTGCTTCGCGGGAAGCCCCAACTTTTCCTTCCTTGTTGTCTTCCATCCAATTCTTGCTTCACTGCAGAGGCAGGAAAGAGGAAGACCAAACTGACAGCATTTTGTGATGGGAAAGCGCCAGGGATTGTGAGAGGGGTGCCTTCTGGGCTTGCTGGGGTTTTCTACCAGACCTAATGACTCATTATGCAAACCCTTAGACCCATCCCAGCAGGGCAGTGCCCCTTCCCAGACAAGAGAAGACCTCAGAAAGAAGAGCCAGACAAAACAGTGCTAGTGTTGTTTTAAAGTTAGAGATAGATGGTTCTCATTGTGTGTGTGCTTTGGGACCCAGAAATCACAGTTTGATGGTTGTTGTCAATGATGGTCCTGGACAAAGTTGTTTTCTTTGTAGGAGGAGGATTGGTTATACCAAGCTGTGCTCAGGGGTTACTCCTGACTGCACACAGGGGTCAGTCCTGGAGGTGCTCAAAGGTCTAACGCAGTGCTGGGAGCTGAACTAGGGTCAACTATGTGCCAGGCAACAGATCAAACAGTGGTGTTATCTGTCTCAAGAATGAAACCTGTAGGCATGGAAGTTGTTTGTTTATAGCCATTGCTAATAATTTCTGCACATCATCCTGGACCTCCTACCTAGAGCTTAAGCATTTTCCACTGGTGATCACTTTTATCCAAGAAATGTTTACATGACCCTCCCCCCAGGGTATATTACCTAGGTATATAAAATAGGTATATAAATGAAACACGGACTGATAATTAATTATAAGAATATTTACTTTATGGGGCCGGAGAGATAACACAGAAGGACGGTGGTTGGAATTCTGGCATCCCATATGGTCCCCTGAACCTGTCAGGAGCGATTTCTGAGCATAGAGCCAGGAGTAATCCCTGAGCGCTGCCAGGTGTGATTTAAAAAAAAAAGGAATATTTCTTTTAAACAATAAGCTTTTGTGGGGGTTTGGGTCACACCTGGCAGCACTCAGGGGTTACTCCTGGCTCTACACTCAGAAATCACTCCTGGCAGGCTCGGGGGACTGTATGGGATGCCAGGAATTAAACCAGGCCCGACTTAGTCCTGGATCTGTGTTCATTGATGGCTCCTATAAGGCTCAGGGGACAGTATCAGGTAGAGGAGACGAAGCCCAGAGTGAACTATCTCTCCAGCACCCCTTATGACACATTTTGAAAAGTCTTTCGTGGGCTGGAGAGATAGCATGGAGGAAGGGTGTTTGCCTTTCATGCAGAAGGACAGTGGTTCGAATCCTGGCATCCCATATGGTCCTCCGAGCCTGCCAGGAGCAATTTCTGAGCATAGAGCCAGGAGTAACCCCTGAGGGCTGCTGGGTGTGACCCCAAAACCAAAAGAGCTCAGTGGTCCTTCTCTGCACACGGGGACAGCACATGTCAGTTATAGCACTGCCCGAAGAACTCACTTAGAGGAGGTGGCATGGGCCAGAAAACGTCACTTGCGTGGTGCCTGGGTCACAGCATTGGTTGACTGGGGTCTGGGCTGAGGGCCATGGGAGTCTACTGACTGCGGTTTGGAAGAAGGAACATTCTGACGTGAGAAATGGGTTTGCAGGCTTCGCTCAGCTCACCTGAAGACAGGCCAGTACCCAGAGGCGAAACCCATGAGTCAGCCTCACTAACTCCCCATAACGCCTGTGAGTTGGCAACAGGAACTTCACACGGGCTGCCATGGATTGAGCTCCCCCTGTTCCCCATGCCCTGCGGCCCGCAGGAGCCAGCAGCCCCCCTCGGCAGAGCAAGGCCTGAGACCGGCGCTGCGGTCTTGTTCAGACTCACCTAGTAACTGCTTTGGGGCCTTCGGCAAGTTACTTAACTTCTCAATGTCTCTCTCTCCTTATCTGTAAAATGGGGATAATAATACTTGCCTACCTTATGGGGCTTGTTGCAAGAATTAATTAAAGTTTATGAAGTGCTTTGAGATTCTTGGATAAAAGGCCCAGCAAAAGTACAAAGTACTTTATCATCATCCAGAAGTCTATAAAAGGTAATTTTGCAGGAAAAGGCAAAAATGTAATTTCCACACAAGCAGAAACAAAGGTAGATATAATCATAGAAAGTTACTTTTTTTATACTTTTGAGAAGATTTTTTTTTCCTTTGGTTTTTCAGTCACACCTGGTGATACTCAGGGGTTAACTCCAGGCTTTGCACTCAGGAGTTACTCCTAGAGGTGCTTGGGGAGACTGCTGGGGTGGTGAGGATTGAACCTGGATTGGCCATGTGTGAAGCAAGTGTCCTACCCACTGTAACATCACTCCAGTCCCTCCAAAATAAAATTTATGTAATTTTTTTAAATGGTGCCATGCCTTCTCCCTATCATAATCAATGCAGCATGGTAATTACACATCTGTCCTAGGGCAACAAGAAATAAAATTGTACCTAATAACTGGTCTGGGCCCTGGCTTAGGGGCACAGCCTAAGTTACCTCCCGGAGCTCCATGACTCCAGGAGTGAATGCTATCACCTCAGTTAGTGCCAAGACAAGGGGAGGGTTCAGAATGAAGTCACAGCTTTCACTCCCAGCCACAGCCACTCTGAGAGGTGCTGGGACACTTCTAATTCCTTGTGCCAGTGGTCTTTCAGTTTATTTGAGATATGACCACCAGGGGAAACTGAGGCATAGCCTGGGGGGAGGTGATCTAAAGGGAAAAAGAGTCATGATCAGCCTGCATTCTTACTCATCATGTTCAAACAGCTGCCCCCGAAAAACCTTGAACCCTGAGTCTCCAGACTTCTTCCACAGGGAAAAGGAAGATGTTCTCACCTGCAGGTGAACAGGGCTGGAAGGTACAATCTCTTTCTGAAGGAGATGAGTAGCTGAGAGAGGAGTTTACCTTGCACGTGGCCTACCCCGATTTATACCAGCATCCCAGTGGGTATCTGGACACTGTTAGGAGTAATCCCTGAGCACAAAGCCAGGAGTAAATTCTAAGTTTAGCAGGCATGACCCAAAACCAAAAACAAAAGAAAACAAAAGAGAGAGAAAAGAAAGGAGTCCTTGAGAAGTAGATAGATGGAGCCTTCTGACAAAAACCTGCTAGTAGGAAACCATTTAACCTTCACTTTTATTTTTCCATTAGCCTTTCTATGTGTATGATTGTCAAGCAAGGGCTATACTGGTTCAAGGTTCAAGCCCACTAGTCCTCAGTCAATGCATGTAAAACACTTGATATGGGAGAAAAGAAGAGATCTTTCTTGCAATTGTCTGCAACCTGGTAGGAATGTGAAGTAGCTGGGAGAAGAAAGACAAACACAGTATAGTTTCACTCATATGTGGTATGTAGAATAACTGCATGAGGAAAATGTAATGTGTCTCTCCATTTAGAAGGAGATGCCTAGATCACCCTCCACTGTAAAGTTTAGGGGGCTGGAGAAGAACAGAGAAGGAAAGAAATCAAAGAGGGAAGGAAGACAATAAGAAAGGGAGCAATGGGAAAACAGGTCAGGGCTTTGATTATAACTGGTGATGTGGAAGAGTGGTATGGCTATAAACCCAAAACACAGATTCAACAACCCTGAAAATGTGAGATCTAAGCTGCATCCATAGAACTTTGTAGTGTGTCTGTCAAGATGGCAGTCAGGGGGTGGATGAGTTGTGGGTGGATGGTGGGTGGGAGATGAAGGAATATGGGAACACTGGGGGAGAGAATAGACATTGGTGGTGGGATTGATGCTGAATTATAATATGTCTAAAACTCAACTAGAAAGAATTTAGTGAATCATGGTTCTTTAATTAAATAAAATTTATTTATTTATTTACTTTTGGTTTTTGGCCACACCCAGCGGTACTCAGAGGTTACTCCTGACTATATACTCAGAAATTGACCCAGGCTTGGGACGCCATATGAGATGCTGGAAATCAAACCTGGGTCTATCCTGAGCACAAGGCAAACACCCTACTGCTGTGCTATCACTCCAGCCCCAATTAAATAAAATTCATTAAAAACAAAGGACTTGTCCAGAGGAAGTTCATTTAACCTGAGAGAATCTATAAACTCTAACACGGGGTTTCTTCTGGGCTTGCATATCTTTGCTATCAATCTTGTCTCCCTCAAGGGAATCCATGAAGTGTCAGAATCTCAGTTTTGTTTCCAAGATATTTTCTGCTAAGTTGTCTTTTTACAGACAAGAAAGTTAAATCTGTGCCATGAAGAATTACACAGACAAGATCTTGTACTCTGGCCAGGCAGAATCGGAGCCTGCAGCTCAGTGTTTAAGAATTCTTGAAGATCAAAAGAGCTGGAGAGGCCCCCTGTTATCCACAGTGAGAACGGGAAATTTGGGCAGATGACCAAAATCCAGAGGATGGATGGACACTGGAACCCAGGCCAGTTGGGGTTGAGAATCCTCTGACTCTGAACCACCATGTCTGCAGAGACAGACCCCCAAAAGTGGGCTACATCCAAAGCGTAATCACACAAACAGGTTGTGTGGATGGGTGTCCATCAGGTACATGTGCTGCTAGTGAGGTACTCTTCATCAGTCCTTACCAGTCCCATATGCTGAGCAATGGGCTCCCAGAGCTCCTGGGTCTCAGTAAAGCTAGGAGGTGTGCCTCAGGCCATGCAGGAATCCCCCAATTCACAGCTATGGTCTTTAAATCCTGGTCTAGTCTCTAAGGTCAGACCTCCTGGTCTCTAAAGCAGAGCTTGAGGCTGGACTTCTATTTATAGGAAGGGACCTTGGATATGTACGAACTGCTCCAGCCTGGGATGTTGCTCTGTGCACAACACTGTCAGACCTTGGGATGCCTTTTAGCTGCATTTTGAGCTCCTTTTAGCATCCTTGACATAAGGCCTAGATGAGGTCCTTGGGGAGGAAAGCTGCAGAGATGTGCCCCAGCCTGCAACCTTGGAAGATTTGTCATCTTGCAGCATCCTGGACATGACAGCTTCTCTGTGCCCAGTAGAAGAGTTCTGGAGTGGACCTGTGGTCTCTTGGACCACGCTGCCTGGGCACAGTACACAGACAAGGTTCTCTGGGCATCTGCCCTGACTGATCAGAAAGGGCCACAGGAGGAAGGTGTTTGCCTCGCACGCAGCTGACCCAGGACAGATTTGGATTAGATCTCCGGCATCCCTTATGGTCCCCTGAGCCAGGAGTGATTTCTGAGTGCATAGCCAGGAGTAACCCCTGAGCATCACCAGGTGTGCCCCCCCCCAAAAAAAAGGAGAAAGAAAGGGCCACAGGTGCTGATTTTAGAACCAAGAGAATAGAACACCAAGGCATTGAGAGGATGGAGATAAAGGCAAGCTGCCCAAGATGCATAGCTTTAGCTTATCAATTATTTTACACTGAAGTCCGTCAAGATCCAAAGATTCAGAAGGAGCTCGGAGCAACACCATAGCTGCCTAGAGTTAGTTGCTCTTGTTGTGGTTTGCGGAGAACATGTAGCTATGCTCAGGATCTACTCTTGGCTCTGTGTTCTGAGGTCTCCCCTTCAATTCCCAGGGAATCATGCTATGTTGCAGATAAAGCCTAGATTCCCCATGCACAGCCTGTGCTCAAGCACTTTGAGTGATCCTGCTGGCTCTACCCAAAGGATCTTGGCTGAGGACCTGTGCCAGGAAGGAAACCGAGAGGAAGTCCACATGGTGGACACATGGGACTTGAAAAGTCTCTGCTAGTGTTCCTCTGTCTGAGGCTTTGTACACAGTGGTGTTCTGATGCCAAAAATGGGCTTTGCCTCTTCCTGGCAATGGACCTCCTCTTGCTGACATTCCACTCCCAGTTCTGATCTCTGTAGTCCAGGATGTCATATATAACTGATTTTGCCTGGTCACTTTTGGAATTCCCTATATGCACATCTCTAAAAATGTTTCTCTTTCTGATATTGATTCGACTGTTTTATCAGCTAGGAACTGAGAGGAGTGAGGGAAATGGCTTCCTCCTAGGCAAGAGAAAGAAGTATGTGAAATACCTAATTTAAATATTATATGTATGTGTTATTTATGTAAACATTGTGTAATGCACATATATGCACATTCAGTATGTAAAAACTAAAAAATTTTTGCTTATTTTTCACAAGGAAGCAATTTAAGAGTAGGTCAAATATTCATTAAAAAGGGTTGACTGAG
>PVKC010046596.1:0-11213 GCA_004027635.1 Crocidura indochinensis
GTTTTTTTTTTTTTTTTTTGGTTTTTGGGTCACACCCGGCAGTGCTCAAGGGTTACTCCTGGCTGTCTGCTCAGAAATAGCTCCTGGCAGGCACGGGGGACCATATGAAACACTGGGATTCTAACCAACCACCTTAGGTCCTGGATCGACTGCTTGCAAGGCAAACACCGCTGAGCTATCTCTCCAGGCCCTAAAATGAGTCTTTACCCATGAAACTGATGGTACAAAGTAGGTGCATTACTTTCTTTGAATGTTAGAATGCTTTTTGACTTGTGGAAACTTTTGCTCATTATCACCCAGTCTTCTATAAAACAAACTGAGGGCTTCTGTTGGAAGTATCATACTGTGAGAGCGAGGTCTTTGTTAAAACGGCACAGACAAAAAAACAAGTTTTATGCTTTATTTTAGGAAGAGAAGATCTGTACCTAATTTCAACCTATACAAGGAAAGTTTCCCACACTTCCAACAAATAATTCTTGGGTCACCAAAAGAGTATCCCAGAATTCAACTCAAATTTATCCTGTCTCTCCAGTAATAACATCAAACTCCATAAGTTAAAGGCACCACCTTACAATACCCTGCCTTTCAGAGGCCAGTAACCTGCCACAATCTAGATTGTGAACTGTGCTTCCAACTGTGCTGTGAATCTGAAGTTTCACGATCATTTCCTTCGTTTTGACTATTGTTATTATGGCTCACAAACCTGTAACATTTCCTTACTTAATTTTTACTTATTATAAAATAAGGACTTCCAAATGGAAGTATACTTGGGTATACTTGGGTTCAGGAAAAGGCCTACAGCTTCCATCTCCTTCTCCATCTCCTTCAGATTGCTACAGTCTCCCAGTATTCTGCATGTTCGCCAGCCCAGAAATTCTCTAAACACTGGCCATTGTTTTTTTTGTGGGGCTCTATCACACATGCGTGGTTGATGATGTCAGAGAATCACAAACTTACTTGGCTTAACACACTTTATTCAGGTGAAGAAAAAATACTCAGTACTCTTGAAAATCTATCTTCTTTAAGCAGAAAAACAGAAAGAAATTATCCCCCAAATACACTAGAGACTGCTATCTCCCACCCCCTGGATGGTTCTAGTATCCCCAGTATGGAGTTATTGTCTACTCTGAAACACTGATTTAATCATTGGTAGGGTAGGAGGTGGCTAAAAAGTTTCAACTTCCAGTTCATTAATGTTTTCCTGGGCAACCAGTATCCTGCTAAGATACAGTCCAAAAGCTACCTCCTTAACATAAGCCCAGTTGTTTCAGAAAGGGGATAGTTAAGAATGATAAGATATCCATTTCACTCTAAAATTTCTGAAAATAAGGATAAGCTGTGAGATATTACAAAATTTTATATCAAATGTATAAGATATCTATTATATCAGATACATAAATATCTCTGGTAATTTCAATGGTTTGGAGAGCTTTGCACCATGACCAGGGACAAAGACCAAATATAGATGAAAGATGTTAGCCATCTGAATGATCAAATATATGATTCTTATAAATCACATTAATTTTTTTGGGGGGGGCCACACCCATTGACGCTCAGTGGTTACTCCTGGCTATGCGCTCAGAAGTGGCTCCTGGCAGGCACAGGGGACCATATGGGAACCGGGGGATCGAACCGTGGTCGTTCCTAGGCTAGTGCAGGCAAGGCAGCAGGTACCTTACCTTCTGCGCCACCTCCCAGCTCCCTATAAATCACATTATTACAGATGTGAAATCCTGCTCCTCTGCCTGGTTATTCTGCAAACAAATGAGAATATACAGTTGTCCCCTTTCTTCCATAGAGCACACAGTTGTTTCAGTTATAGGAATCCACATCAGAGGGGACCGGAGAGATAGCACAGCGGTAGGGTGTTTGCCTTGCATGCTTCCAACCCAGGAGGGACTTGGTTTGATTCCCGGCATCCCACATGGTTCCCAGCCTGCCAGGAGTGATTTCTTTTTTTTTTTTTTTTTTTTGTGTGTGTGTGTGTGTGTGTGTGGTTTTTGGGTCACACCCGGCAGTGCTCAGGGGTTACTCCTGGCTCCATGCTCAGAAATTGCTCCTGGCAGGCACAGGGGACCATATGGGGCACCGGGATTTGAACGGATGACCTTTTGCATGAAAGGCAAACGCCTTACCTCTATGCCATCTCCCGGATCCCCAGGGGTGATTTCTGAGTGCAGAACCAGGAGTAATCCCTGAGCACCGCTGGGTGTGGCCCCCAAACCAATGGATCGATAAATAAAAGTTAAAAAAAAAAAGAATCCACATCAGATATTAATCTTGTAGTATATCACCAAGGAGAGATATTGATCTTAGCTTTTTATTCATTAAAACTAAAATGAAGAACGTTTCTCAGAGTCCTGTCACAAGGCAAGGCTGTTTCTGATGTCCCTGTTCAATTTTCTCTCATTTGTGTTTTTTAGGCTAATAAGGTTATGGGAAAAGTTCAGATTCATGTGGCAGACCTGTCAGAGATTCCCCGCTGCAACTGCAAGCCAGCTGACGAGAACCCTTGTGGTTTGGAATCAGAGTGTCTGAACAGAATGTTGCAGTATGAGTGTCACCCCCAGGTGTGCCCTGCTGGAGATCGTTGTCAGAACCAATGCTTTACAAAGAGGCTCTATCCTGATGCAGAAATCATCAAAACAGAACGAAGAGGATGGGGCCTCAGGACCAAAAGGAGCATTAAAAAGGTAGCATGAACTAGGGCCATGGGATAGAACTGGGCCTACCTCATAGTAATGCTAGTAATGCTGCAAGAGGGATAAAAGATATGATGTTACAGTAGAGTCCTAGGATTTTTCACTGGAGCAAACTTTTCTTTTTTCTTTTTGGTTTTGGGCCACACCCAATGATGCTCAGGGGTTACTCCTGGTTATGCGCTCGGAAATCACTCCTGGCTTTGGGGACCTATGGGACGCTGGGGATCGAACTGATGTCTGGCCTGGATCAGCTACATGCAAGGCAAACACTACCGCTGCACTATTGCTCCAGCCCCATTGAGCAAACTTTTAATATGAAGAGGTCTTAATAGAATTCATATAAACTTTGGGTGCATTATAAGTCAGTCTTAAAAAGGACAAGAGAACTTCTAAATGCAAACAACTTTTTAAAAAAAAAAATGAAGAACGGGGGGCCGGGCGGTGGCGCTGGAGGTAAGGTGCCTGCCTTGCCTGTGCTAACCTAGGACGGACCGCAGTTCGATCCCCCAGTTTCCCATATGATCCCCCGCGCCTGCCAGGAGCGACTTCTGAGCGAATAGCCAGGAGTAGCCCCTGAGCGTCACCGGGTGTGACTCAAAAACAAAACAAAACAAAAAACAAACAAACAAAAAAATGAAGAATGGGCCAGAAAGATGGCATAGAGGTAGGGTGTTTTGCATTGCATGCAACTGACCCAAAATGGATTCGATTTCCAGCATCCCATATGATCCCCTGATCATGCCAGGAGCAATTTCTGAGCACAAAACCAGAGGAACCCCTGAGCGCTGCTAGGTGTGGTCCATAAACCAAAAAAAGAAAGAATTTCTGGCAGGGTCAGCGGACCCCTTGGGTGCCGAGGATTAAACCCGGGTCGGTCCAGTGTCGGTCGCATGCCAGGCAAATGCCCTACTGCTGTGCAGTCGCTCTGGCCCTGGTAAATTATTTTTATTTAGTAAATTATTTTTACTTAAAATATACAAAGAGAAAAAAAGAAATGGGGCAGGGTCAGAGTGATAGCCCAGCAGCAAGGCATTTTCCTTGCATGCAAACGACCCAGGACAGACCTGGGTTCGATTCCCAGTATCCCATATGGTCCACCAAGCCTACCAAGGAGCTATTTCTGACTGCAGAGCTAGAAGTGACTCCTGAGCTGTTGGGTGTGGCTCATAAAACAAAACAAACAAACCAAAAAAGAATGAGGGAAGAAGAACACACTAAGGACAAGAAAGATAATACATCAGGTAAGGCACACTTGCCTTGCACACAGCTGACCCAGGTTTGATCCCTGGAACCCCTACCCCACAAGAAGTGGTCTCTGAGCTCAGGTTAGGAATAAGCCCATAGCACCTCTGGGTATGAACCAAAAATAAATTTTTTTTTCATTACAGTAGTGTTAGAGTAGTAGCACTGAACAGCAATGCAGCATTTTCTGTCCATGAAGTCAGTGATAACTTTTATCGTTTATAAAATATTACTCATCACAGGACCAGAGAGATTATGTAGTAGGTAAGGCGTTTGCTGTGCATATATATGGCCAGCCCAGATTCAATCCTCTCTCTGCATATGATTCCCCAAACACTACTGGAATGATCCCTGACAGCCGGCTATCCATGGCCCTAAACTACCCTTCCCTTCTAAAAAATATTATTTATCACCTGATGTCAAATTTCAAATGGGTTCTTGAACAAGTCATAAAAGGTTGACACCATATAATACGCAAATGTGAAGAACCATTTTCTTTGCTTGGGGAAGAGGGCTGAAAGAGAAAAGTCGAAAAATAAACTGGTCTCTATGGTATTTCACATTTGCAATAAGTAACAATAGTTTTTTTTCTTTTGGGGGTTGGATGTGCCACACCCATTGGTGCTCAGGGGTTACTCCTGGTTCTGCACTCAGAAATTGCTCCTGGCAGGCTTGGGAGGCCATATGGAATGGCAAGGGTTGAACCCGGGTCTGTTTTGGGTCGGCCACGTACAAAGCAAATGCCCTACCGCTACACTGTCACTTGGCCCAACAATAGTTTATTTTTATCAACAGAGAAAAATTTTGAACAACATAAGCTTAGAAGATAGCTCATTTTCTATCAGTAGATTTGTGATATGAAGCATTATGAGAAGAGCTAG
Organism: Crocidura indochinensis; assembly: GCA_004027635.1. NCBI lineage: Eukaryota > Metazoa > Chordata > Mammalia > Eulipotyphla > Soricidae > Crocidura > Crocidura indochinensis. The sequence goes on from PVKC010046596.1 coordinate 4,826, forward strand.
CAAATTTGTGTGGAGGGAATGTTGGAGAAAGAACAGACTGCTAAAACATTAACTTTTTCTTTGAGGCCAGAGCAATTGCCTTGCACATGGCCTACCTGGATTTGATTCCCAGCATCCGAATGTTCCCTGAGCCTGCCTGATTCCCGAGTTACAGAGCCAGGAATAAATGAGCATTCCTGTATGTGGCCCCCAAAGGAAAACAGTGCTTTTATTTTTTATTTTGTGGGCTACTCCTAGTAGAGCTATAAAGCTACTCCTGGTATCTTTTTAGAGATAATGCTCTTTGAGGTACTCAAGGGAACATATATGGTGCTGAGAATCAAACCAGCATGAGGTTTGCTGTATTTAAAGCAAAACTTTTACCCCCCCCCCCCCACACCCAGGAGTCAGAGCAGTAATCTAGCATTTGCTTGCTAGCTTGCACATAGTCAACCTGGGTTCTACAGCCACCCTATTTGGTATTGCAAACCCGCTAGGAGTGCCTTGCCCATGTATTGAATTTACATACACACACCCCTTCATCCCAACTATTAGCCTTCCATTCCTACAATAGGAAACATATTTATCTATGACCTTTGCTCAAAAATGTAATAATGGGATCAGGGAGAGAGATGCTTGCCTTGCATATAACCAACCCCATTTCATGTTAAGCTGGAAGTAGTCCCTAAGACTGCCAGGTGTGGCCCCATCTCTACACCATGTCCCCAAAAAATGTGTTACTGAGCAGGAGAAGTTGCTCAGCGGGCTATGTGTCTGCACAACTTTGACCCCCAACACCACATGGTCGCACAGCATTTGGGGGTGACCCCTAAGTGACCCAGAAACCAAAGCCAAACAAATGTATAGTAAGTCTGGTAAGTCCTGTACATAGGCATGGACCAGCACCAATCCTGTATACCAGTCAGACAGGTATAACTGCGGTGATAGCCCAGTGGTCTTCAACATGGTGCCTGTGGGCTAACACCAATTTAGGGCCTGCAGGTTGAAGATCACTACTTTAGATAAAACTATTGTCTTACATTAAGCCTGCATGTTTTTTGAAGTGAAAGAGTTCATGTTGTTTATCAACATGAAACATTGAATTGGACAAATAGTTGCCCTTATTTTAAAAGGAACTCAGACAATAGTGGAGAGAGTAGGACATTTTCCTTGCATGTGACCTACCTAGACCTGCTCTTTGGCACCACATATGGTCACCTAAGCCCTGCCAAGATAGACTTCTGAACACAGAACCTGGAGTAAACAAGGTGTGGCCTCCAAATACCCCAAAGATACAATTTAAAAATTAAATGGAACTCAGCACTACATACCTGTTCAAACAATAAAATGAAAAATAAAGAGATGTGGAGAAAGTGGATCTCACACATTGGGAATACATAAATGTAAATGATACACGGGGGGGATAGAGCAATAATACAATGGATAGGGTGATTGTCTTGCACTTGGCTGGTCTGGTTTGATCCCTAGCATCTCAATGTTTTTCTGTAATGGGCATCCCCAAATCCGTAAAGACAGACAATGGCCTGGCCTAGATCAGTAAAACTTTTCAATCATTTTGTAAGGATTGGCAAGTCAAATATATAGCCCATATAATCTGCAGGGACAAGCCATAGTTGAAAGAGCTCACAGAACTTAACTATTATAAAAAAGAGGCATGCCACCCATGGACATTTTGTCCTTAACATTATCAATGAGGCCGGAGCAGTGGCTCAGCAGTAGGGCATTTGCCTTGCACTCGACTGACCTAGGATGGACCATATGGATATGGTCCCCCAAGTTGGGAGCAATTTCTGAGCGCATAACCAGGTGTAATCCCTGAGCGTCACCAGATGTGGCCCAAAAACCTTGCATTATTATCATCATTATTTGGGAGGGTGGGGCCATACCTGGTGGCGCTTGGGGGTCACTCCTGGCACTGTGCTCAGAATTTGTTCCTGGCAGACTCGGGGGATCATATGGGATGCCTGGCTCTGTCCCAGATTAGTCTCATGGGAGGCAAACGCCCTACCACTGTGCTATCGCTACAATCCCTCCTTAACATTATTTTCACTAAACTTCCTAAATTTACCCACAATGAGAGCCCAATATAGCTGCAGAAAAACTTTTTTTGTTTGTTTTTTTATTTTGAGCCACACCCAGTGACACTCAGGGGGTTACTCCTGGCTATGCGCTCAGAAATCACTCCTGGCATGGGGGACCATATGAGACGCCAGGGGATCGAACTGCTGTCCGTCCTAGGTCAGCAGCGTGCAAGGCAAATGTCCTAACACTGCGTCACTGCTCCGGCCCCAGAAAAACACTTAAAAAAGATGTTCAGGGGCGGGGGAGATAGCACAGTGGTAGGGCATTTATTTGCCTTGCATACAGTCGACCAAAGGCGGACAGTGGTTCGAATCCCGGCATCCCATATGGTCCCCCATGCCTGCCAGGTGAGACCCCCCCCAAAAAAAAAAAAAAAAAAAGATGTTCAGGTACTTGCACCTGTTTGGGTAAAAATGGATAATTAATGGACTGCTGGTAATCTCATTCAAGGAAAAGGATATGCTTGTGTTTCTACAAATGGCAACCCTCCCAAGAAACTTAGGGTCCCACTGTGCCTGGTCAGAAGCAGGATTTTCATAAATGAAAAAACTCAGACGAGATGCATGATAGGACTGTAAACCTGGGGCCGGAGAGATGGCATGGAGGTAGGGTGTTTGCCTTGCATGCAGAAGGACGGTGGTTCGAATTCCAGCATCCCATATGGTCCCTGAGCCTGCCAGGACTCTTCTGAGTGAAGAGCCAGGAGTAATCCCTGAGAGCTGCCAGGTGTGACCCAAAGCCAAAAAAAAAAAAAGACTAAAAGACTGTAACCCCCCCTCAGAACCAACAAAGATTACTCAAAAAAAAAAAAAAAAAAAAATATATATATATATATATATATATATATATGAGCGGGAAATAAACTGACCTCAACAGGTAACCAGTACAGTAAACTGACACTGCATATGAGGCAGAGACTACGTGTGGAAATGACCAGTTCCAAAATGTCGATTCTCTAAATGAGGGAACTGTTCCTGCTCTCACCAGACTTCATAATTTAGGAAATTCTTGTTATATGAACTCAGTGCTACAATTCTTGTACAATATTCCCAGTCTGACTGATTACTTTTTGCCAGAACCATTATAAGAAGGACATTAACATCTACAGATTAATGCATGTTGCAAGATTGCCTTAAGTGTTTTTTAAATAACTGAGACAATAATCGGGTTCATTGCAGCCACTGTGACACACAACAGGATTTTTAAATTTCTTTGATTCCCAGTATCTCATATGGTAATCCAGGCACCACCAGGAATGATTCCTGAGTGCAGAGCCAGGTTTAATAAACCCTGAGCATGACCGGGTGTGGACTGAAAATCAAACAAATAAATGATAGAGCCAGTTTGGCAGATTTTCTTTTCCTGCCATTCCTAGCAATGCTCAGGGGTTACTCCTGGCTTTGCACTCATGAATTACTACTGACAATGCTCAGGGTACCATTTGGGATGCAGGAGATTGAACTCCTGACTGACCACATACAAGGCAAGTACTGTACCTACTGTACCTACAGCAAACTAAAATGGTTTCAGGGCCGGTGAGGTGACGCTAGAGGTAAGCTGTCTGCCTTGGAAGCGCTAGCCAAGGAAGGACCACGGTTCAATCCACCGGCGTCCCATATGGTCCCCCCAAGCCAGGGGCAATTTCTGAGCGCTTAGCCAGGAGTAATCCCTGAGCGTCAAACGGGTGTGGCCCAAAAAGCCAAAAACCAAAACACAAAAATAAAATGGTTTGATTTAATAAAGAAGTTATTAACTTGAATAAAATTTGTAGAATTGTCAGTATCATTTTTCTGGTTTTAACATTGTATGATTAGAAATGGTAATGTATGGGCCCGGGAGATAGCATGGAGGTAAGGCGTTTGCCTTTCATGCAGAAGGTCATCGGTTTGAATCCCAGTGCCCCATATGGTCCCCTGCGCCTGCCAGAAGCAATTTCTGAGCATAGAGCCAGGAGTAACCCCTGAGCACTGCGGGTGTGACCCAAAAACCAAAAAAAAAAAAGAAAAAAGAAATGGTAATGTATGGGGCCGGAGAGATAGCATGGAGGTAAGGCGTTTGCCTTGCTTGCAGAAGTTGGTGGTATGAATCCCGGCATCCCATATGGTCCCCCGAGCCTTCGAGGAGCGGTTTCTGAGCGTGGAGCTAGGGGTAATCCCTGAGCATTGCCAGGTGTGACCCAAAAACCAAAAAAAGAAGAAGAAGAAGAAGAAGAAGAAGCAATAGTAATGTAATATTGGGCTAATTGTGCAAGACCTAGTCATTGGTGTCAACTGAAAGGTTGCATAGAGTTACTTCTTTTCTTTTCCTTCCTTCCTTCCTTCCTTCCTTCCTTCCTTCCTTCCTTCCTTCCTTCCTTCCTTCCTGTTTGTTTTTTGGGTCATAACTGGTGATGCTCAGAAGTTATTTCTGTGTGCTCAGCAATTAATTATTCCTGGAAGCTCTGGAATCTCACCTGGGTCAGATATATACAAGGCAAAACGCCCTGTCTACTATGCTATTGCTCCTGCCCCTACATTTACTTTAAAAAAAAAAAGAAAGAAAGAAAGAAAAACTCATAACCACCATGGGTCTGTCACAATTCATCCTGGAGCGCAGTATAGTCCCTTTGAGCACCTCCATAGGGTGTGGTCCCAAAGAAAACTACAAATAGCATGTTCATTTGCTTTAGAGTCATCTATTTTAGGCCAAAGCCCCAAAGCTACAAGCCAATAAAGTCTGTTGTAATACAGTGACAAAATCCTGAATAAGTTAGTTTTCTCAATGTCCAAAGAAATAATGTGATGATGTCACTTGGACTCTGAAGTAATACTGAGATAAGAAAAGACTTACTTTGGTAGCTGTGGAATTAGTCAGTCATACGTGATGGTGCTCAAGAAATACTCGCAGCTCTGTGTTCAGCAACTACTTCCTACAGAGCTAGCAGGGATTTGTTTGGGAATTAAGTCAGGCTTGAGGCACTGATTACAAGAAAAATGGTGTCATCAGAATGTCTCCAAATATGATAACTATTGTTTCCAGGTTTAAGTTATATTTCTAGGATTCTTTTCGGATTTATTTTGCCTGGTATTAAGTCTTTCTCATAAAATACTCTGATTTTAAAGTTATGTACCGCTTGCTTCTCTGCAGGGCGAATTTGTAAATGAATATGTTGGTGAATTAATTGATGAAGAAGAATGCAAACTGAGAATCAAGCGAGCCAATGAGAATAGTGTGACTAATTTTTACATGTTAACTGTTACCAAGGTAAAAAGGTTTAAAAAAAAATAAGACTTTATTCTTGTTTCATCATCCTCATTAGAACTGTCTTTTCTAATGTGATACTTTCTGGTCACGCTGTATTGATTTCCAGTAGGCAGTATGCTATCCACTGTGATAAACTAGTCATTAGACCAAAGCACACAATGATTATCAAAGTCTTGCACGTGTCATCTGAGACACATTGTGAGATGTAAGAGAAACAAGAGTTGAGTCTGGAGTCTAATCTCAGCCCTTCTTGGCCCTCAAAGGACTTAGCCCTTGGTGAAGGAAAGAGAATCACCTCTCCACAGTAAAGGTTTGGTTTCACAGAAAGTCTGCTGGCCTTGAAAATTTTCCTATCAATCTATTGAAAATGACAGTAAAATATCTACTTAATGGGGCCAGGCGGTGGTGCTAGAGGTAAGGTGCCTGCCTTGCCTGCGCTAGCCTAGAACAGACTGCGGTTCGATCCCCCGGTTTCCCATATGGTCCCCCAAGCCAGGAGCGACTTCTGAGCGCATAGCCAGGAATAACCCCTGAGCGTCACTGGGTGTGGCCCCCCCCCCAAAAAAAAACATCTACGTATCTAATACATGGCCTAGTTAGTCTGTACACAGTCTACTTGATGGACATCAACCCATTTCTCATCTCTTCTGTGGTTCAGTGGTTTATAGAAGATAAGCCAAGAGCTAAAACCCCTTCGTATTATGTGATTGTTGGAATTCTTGTGACCAGACTGTCTCAAAACTGACGGAATTTTCATGGAAAGAAAATAGAGATCACTTCAAAAAAAAGTCTTTATTATTTATTTATTTATTGGTTTTTGGGTCATACCAGCAACATGCAGGAGTTATTCCTGGCTCTGTGCTCAGAAGTAGCTCTTGGGGGCCCGGAGAGATAGCACATCGGCGTTTGCCTTGCAAGCAGCCGGTCCAGGACCAAAGGTGGTTAGTTCGAATCCCGGTGTCCCATATGGTCCCCCGTGCCTGCCAGGAGCTATTTCTGAGCAGACAGCCAGGAGTAACCCCTGAGCACTGCTGGGTGTGGCCCCAAAACAAAAACAAAAAAG
>PVKC010046597.1:0-11248 GCA_004027635.1 Crocidura indochinensis
TCCTGCATCCCAGAGGATTTCTCTGAGCCTAGCAAGAGTGGTTCCTGAGCCCAAAGTCATGAGTTTGCCCCTAGCACTGATGAGTGTGACACAAAACCAAGAAAACATGGAAGGTGTCCAGACTCATTTTCCTCTCTCTTTCCTGCTGCCACATGCACATGTCACATCCCCATCAGATTTTTAGGGAAACCGAGAGGCTTATTAGTCTGAATCCAAGCTTGGCCAGTTATCTTGCTTTGAAATTCAAAGGGACAAACCTAGGGCAAGGACAGTTTGATATTGTTGTGTTTATTGTTGTGGATAAACCAGGATCATCTTGATGGACAGAAGTGACTGAGAAATAGGCGGGGTGGGAGATCTATAGGGCAGCCTCGAGGCAGCACTTGGCTTGTGATCAAGCATGATCTATGACGAAACCCCAAAATGAAGTTGGACTATCACTTGCAAAAAAGTGAACTCAGACCCTCAGCTAACACGATGTACAAAGGTAAAATCCAAATGGATTAAAGACCTTGATATCAGATCTGAAACTATAAGGTATATAGAACAACATGTAGGTAAAACAATCTATGACCTTGAGACTAAGGGCAACTTTAAGGAGGAAACAGCAGTCTCAAAAGAAGTGGAAGAAGAGATAAGCAGATGGGAATATATTAAGCTGAGAAGCTTCTGCATCTCAAAGGAAATAGTGCCTGAAACACAAAAGCCACCCACTGGATGGGAAAAATTATTCACCCAATACTCATCAGATAAAGGACTAATATCCAAAATAGGCAACTTACTGACAAAACTATACAAGAAAAAAACATCGAACCCCATCAAAAAATAGGGAGAAGAAATGAACAGACGTTTTGTAAAAGAAGAAATGCAAATGGCCAAAGGCGCATGAAAAGATGCTCAACATCACTAATTGTCAGGGAGATGCAAATGCCTCATGCCACTGAGACTGGCACACATCACAAAGAAGGAAAACAAACAGTGCTGGCGGGGATGTGGAGAGAAAGGAACATTTTTTCACTGCTGGTTGAGAAGCGGTCTAGTCCAACCTTTATGGAAAGCGGTTTGGAGATTCCTCCAAAAACTGGAAATTGAGCTGCCATAAGATCCAGCTATACTACTTCTAGGGATATATCCTAGGAACACAAAAATACAATACAAAAAGCCCTTACTCACACCTATATTCATTGCAGCACTATTTACAATAGTCAGACTCTGGAAACAACCATGATGCCCTTCAACAGATGGGTTGCTAAAGAAATTGTGGTACATATAAACAATGGAATACTATGCAGCCCTCAGGAGAGATGAAGTCATGAAATGTTCCTATAAATGGATGTACATGGAATCTATTACGATGAGTGAAGTAAGTCAGAGGGAGAGAGAAAGACACAGAATGGTTTCACTCATCTATGGGTTTTAAGAAAAATGAAAGACATTTTTAACAGTATCTCAGAGACAAGAGAGATGAGGCTGGTAGGTGCAGCTCATGACAAATGCTCACCACATAGCGTGGTGAGTGCAGTTAGAGAAATAACTACACTGAAAACTAACATAACAATGTGAATGAATGAAGGAAGTAGATAGCCTGTTTTGAGTACAGGTGTGGGTGGGTTGGGGAAATTGGTGGTGGGAATCTTGCACTGGTGAAGGGGTTGTACTTTACATGACTGTAATCATACAACTACTATCATATTTGTAGTCACGGTGTTTATAGATAATTTTTAAAAAGCTGGACTATTTGGCGGGGGTTGCACCATATGCAACAGTGCTCAACGGTTCCTTCTGACTCTGCTCAGAAAGCAGTTTGCATGCTTAGTTGACCATATGGGATGCTGTGGATGGAACATGGTTAGACAAAATGTAAGAAATATGCCCTCCCTGTGGTACTATCACAATGGCTCTTGAAATTTGCTGTTTCAGGCAACTTGATCCTTATTTTATTTTATTTTGGTTTTTGGGTCACACCGTCAGTGCTCAGGGGTTACTCCTGGTTCTATGCTCAAAAATCGCTCCTGAAAGGCTCGGGGGACCATATGAGATGATGGGATTTGAATCATCATCCTTCTGCATGCAAGACAAGCGCTTTACTTCCATGCTCTCCCTCCAGTCCCAAAATGGTCCTTATTTATTGTGATTGGTTTTCTGTCAAAGCCACTGGTTGTCAGCCTCACTCCAGTGCTGTTGGGTCACTGATGGCATTGCACATAGTCCCAATGGGCTGTGAGGTCTAGGGTTGATTTTTTTCTCTTGATACTGACAACACACACAGTTGGGGAACCTACATGCTCTGCACTCAGACCACTTTCATGCTCATCTTGGGGATCATATGGGGTCTCAGGGACTCATCCTATCACAGTCCTGTTCAAGTCAAATACCTTCCTCACTGTCAGTCAGCACAATGCTTCTTTGTTTTACTGATTTCCCAGACTCCTGGCCGATGCCCACACCCATGTCTCCTTCCTGTCTTCATTCAGGACCCCCCATAAAGGTTTAGCACACTCCACACAGGGTCTCCAACTCTAGTTTTTTTGTGAAACATTTCCTGTCTTACTTGAATGAACGTTGCTGGGTTCTTTCTGCAAGTGCATTTCCTTGTGGGTTTTTTTTTCCAATTAAATTTTTTTGTGCATGTGTTTTGCATCTCATGGTTTTTTAGTGAATTTTGTGACAGTTTGGTGGTGATCAAGACTGACTCAGGGCTCTGGAAACATCTGTGATACTAGAACAAAAGAATAACCTTTAGTGGGCTATGACAAAATACATGTCTCTCCAAGACATTACCACATATGTAGATCTGATAGGAAGATTAATAGTGAACAAATGAATCTGACGTGTAACAGGAATTTTTTTTGATTTTTTGGTCACATCCGGCAGTGCTCAGGGGTTACTCCTGGCTTCATGCTCAGAAATAGCTCCTGGCAGGCACAGGGGAGCATATGGGGGACCGGGATTCGAACCAATGATCTTTTGCATGAAAGGCAAACGCCTTACCTCCATGCTATCTCCCAGGCCCGTGTAACAGGAATTTGACACTGCCCCAATCCTATAAATTTGGCCTTATCTTGGTTCCAAAGTTTTCCCATTGTCAGTAATTCTGCAATTAGCCATTCCTGTGGCTCCAGTGACATTCAGCATTGGAAAGGGAAGCTGGGAATTTCTGAAACTTACAAGCTGTCTGTCTTGGACATTATATCCTCAGTGGTCCCACACTCCTGGTATGTATGATGTTTCACTCAGGGATGAATAATTTCATGCATAGCAAGCTCTGAAGAATGATAGTAGCCCTCCCCACACTGACATGTAAAAGGATACTCTCCTGCATGCATTCTTTTATGCTTAGAGACCTGAGGAAACAGGGAAGACTCTCACACTCTACTGACATGTAAAGGGTTCTATCCAGTATGAATTCTCTTGTGAATATAGAAATATTGAGTGAAGGGCTTTTCAAACTTCTGGCATGTATGTTTCTAACCTGTATGAATTTTCTTGTGACTATTAAGGTTTGAGGAGTGAGTGAAGGCCTTCCCAAACTCCTGACATGTCTAAGGTTTCTCTCCAGTATGAATTTTCTTGTGACTATAGAGTCCTCAGGATTGAGAGAAGGCCTTCCCACACTCCTGACATGTATAAGGTTTCTCTCAAGTATGAATTTTCTTGTGACGATTAAGGTGTGCAAATTTAGTGAATGCCTTCCCACACTCCTGACATGTATAAGGTTTCCCTCCAGTATGAATTTTCTTGTGACTATAGAGTCCTGAGGATTGAGTGAAGGCCTTCCCACACTCCTGACATGTATAAGGTTTCTCTCCAGTATGAATTTTCTTGTGACTATAGAGTCCTGAGGATTGAGTGAAGGCCTTCCCACACTCCTGACATGTATAAGGTTTCTCTCCAGTATGAATTTTCTTGTGCATAGAGAGTCCTGAGGAGTGAGTGAAGGCCTTCCCACAGTCCAGAGATGTATAAGATTTCTCTCCAGTATGAATTTTCTTGTGACTATTAAGGTCTGAGGATTGAGTGAAGGCCTTCCCACACTCCAGGCATGTATAAGGTTTCTCTCCAGTATGAGCTTTCTTGTGTCTATAGAGTCCTGAGGATTGAGAGAAGGCCTTCCCACACTCCTGACATGTATAAGGTTTCTCTCCAGTATGAATTTTCTTATGACTATTAAGGTGTGCAAATCGAGTGAAGGCCTTCCCACACTCTAGACATGTATAAGGTTTCTCTCCAGTATGAATTTTCTTGTGACTATAGAGTCCTGCATATTGAGAGAAGGCCTTCCCACACTCCTGACATGTATAAGGTTTCTCTCCAGTATGAATTTTCTTGTGACTATAGATTCCTGAGTATTAAGAGAAGGCCTTCCCACATTCCTGACATGTATAAGGTTTCTCTCTTGTATGAAATCTCTTGTGTCTATGAAGGCTTGAGGATGTAGAAAATACCTTCCTACTGTCCTGACATGTATTTTTCTCCTGTCTTGGTTGGACATCCTTAGTGCCTCTTTGGCATGAAGGTTGACTCAGGGGATATCCACCCCGCAGACCCTCAGGGGTGTCATTTGTACTGCGGGTGTCTTCATGCTGCAAGGCACACACAAAGTCCCCCCGACATTGCTTACTCTCAGGTGGATCCACTCTACGGATAATATGCTGGTTAGCCTGAGTCTGTGAGGGGCTCAGAGTAAACACTGTTGTTCGCATTTCCCAGGATGGTCCCATTGTGGGGGTCTCAGTCCAGGGACTGGGCAGAACAGATTCAGGGGTGTTTTGCACAATGGCCACTAGCTCTGGTGAAAGAAATCTCTCTTCACTCTGGTCCACTTCAGAACAAATGCCCCATGACTCTTCACTTCCATTGGGATATGGGCAGGACAATTTCCTCCACACTGCAGCACACAGAACAGGATCAGCTCCATCTAACAGACTCAGGCTGTCTCTCTGTAAAACAGCAGAGGATTAGATCAGTTACTTGTCTCTGCCTTGAATTTTTCCATGATTGTTTATTGTGCCTTTGTTTTTGCTATTCTGCGTTTGGGCCCGCACAATGGCGCTCAAAGTTTATTCATGACTCTGCTCTCAGAAATCTATCCTCGCTGGCATTGGGGACCATATAAGAAGCCAGACATCATACGAGTGCTCAACATACTCTGCAGTGCATAGATTATTAAGGATATCAGAGGGTTGTACCAAGGGTTTCTATTTACAAAATCTATGTGCTTGCAGCATTGAGTATCCAACCAGCACGATCATAATATTGAATTGGAACTTGCAACACTTACCATCTCATACTTTTTTAGATATTCCATTCCAAAAGCAAACTGCTGAAATGGCACTGTCGTAACTTGTGGTCCACCATCTAAAATCACCCAAATATAAAATCTTAGAATTAGTTGAAATGGGATGTTTGCCTTGCATGGGCTGACTCCGGATGGATCTGGGTTCAATCCCTGGCATCCCATATGGTCCCCCAAACTAAGAGAAATTTCTGAATGCATATCCAGGAGTAATCTATGAGTGTCACCAGGTGTGGCCCAGAAACAAAAAAGAATTAGTTGAGGGGCCGGAGAGGTAGCATGGAGGTAAGGCATTTGCCTTACATGCAGAAGCATGGTGGTTGGAATCCCGGTATCCCATGTGGTCCACTGTGCCTGACAGGAGGAATTTCTGAGTGTACAGCAAGGATTATACCCTGAGCGCTGATAAGTGTGACCCAAAAACCAAAAAAAAATTAGTTCAATGGGTCAGATAAATAGTATTGCTTTGGAATTTGCCTTTCAAGCAGCCAACCCAGGAAGTACATGGGATCAATTGCTAGCATCCTATATGGTTCTCAGAGGCTTTCAAGAGGAATTTCTAAGCACAGAGCCAGGATTAACTCTGCGCACCATCAGGTGTGTCCGAGCCCCTCCACCAATATACTAGCTGAATATAACCTGGTGGAATGCAGCAAAAGTGATGGAATGAATACATGTGTTAAAGGTACAAAATCAGCTTAAAGAAAAGAAAAGATAAGTCAGAAGGATTGCAGTGAACTGCTCAGTACAGATGACTGAATTCCAGTGCTAGAAGTAATACAGGTTTTAAGGTACTAAATCAGTTTTGAGAAAAGACAAGATAAGTCAAAAGGATTGCAGTCAATGGCTCAGTGTGGATTTCCCTTAACAAGAGATGAAACATACATAGTGGTACACATAGAAAGTCAAGGATTGAGGGAGTTTTATATGAAACTAGCTGACTCGAGTTTTAATCTCGGTATCTCATATACTCCCTAAACTCAAGAAAGGAATAATTAGCTTTTGCAGGTCAGGTTGTGCTGAGCATAACTGACTTATCCCCTACAACAATTATAAAATTTCTTATGGTATGGGGGCCAGAGAGATAGCATAGAGGTAAGGCATTTGCCTTGCATGCAGAAGAATGGTGGTACAAATCACAATTTGACCCCCTCAAAAACAAACAAAAAATTCTTACGGTTTGGGGCAAGAGTGAAAGCAGAGTAATAGTGTACATGCCTGTCCTCAGGTGACATAGGACAGACTTATATTCAATCCCCAGCTACCTAAATAGGCCCAGCAGCCAGGAGTAACCCCTGAGCACAAGGAGGTGTGCCCCCAAAATAAAAAAGCGCCAGATTAAACCCTAATAGCACCAATAAGTAGGTATCAAAAACAAGAAAAAAGAATACCTTCTTTGGAATACCAAGTTCCCTGCTAAAATTCATGGTGATGGGAAGTGTAGAAAGACTGGTGAGAGGGACACCCAGCGACTGCTGAGAAAGGCACCCCAAAACCAGGCTATGCAACCAGACAGAGAGCACAGAAGGTAGGTGAAGGTTCAGAATCTCAGCTTCTGTTCTAAAGATCCACAGAAAGAAAACCCGAATGAGCAATGACAAGACAGCAACATTCCAGAACATAATGGGATTCAGCAGCAAAGGCAGTGAATGGGAATGGAAAAGACCCCCACCTGCAACAAGTAGCCTAACACAAATTGCTCAGCAACCACATTTCTGTAGGCCCAGGATGCTACACATACCACGGTCTGAGTCAGGGGATTATTGCCACACTTACCTGGAAACATGCCTCTCTACAGCATTCCAAGGTTTTCTTCTTCCAACCAAGAGATCAGCACAGGCTTCACCCCACAATGCCCTGACAAAGAGGAATCATTCATGGGTAAAAGACAGGAAAGAGTACAGCACCTCACGTGTAGTCTGGGTCTCTCATAAAAGAGGGTGAATTATGGACCAGATAAAGAACAAAACTTCTGGTCTGCATATGCACGTTGCTTATCACACAGATGACACAAGGTTGAAATCAAAGGGTCCAACAACGAGGCAGCAATAGGACAGAAGGGCTCACACTAGGACAAATTGCATCAAACTCAGAACCCTGAGCCCTCTATGAAATGAGCACAGAATATAGAGCTAGGAATAATCTCAATCACCACTAAGATTTGCAAGGACCAATCATGTCCTATAAAGGAAGTATTTTCGTGATAACACAGCAGTAGGGCATTTGCCTGGCACACAGCCAACTGAAGATGGCTCCTGTTCGATCCCAGACATCCCATATTATCCCCAGAGACAGACAAGACTAATTTCTGAGTGCTGATACAGGAGTCACACGTGAAAGCTGCAAACAAAACAAAATTAAGGGTTTGAACAATAGTACATTTGGGCGGGTACTTGCCTTGCATAGACTGACAATTTGGATACTAGAACCACATATAGAATGCATTATGCCCCACAAACAGTTTTCTCTTTCTTTTTCCTTGGGTTTTGGGTCACACCCAGTGATGATCAGGGGTTACTCCTGTCTATGCGCTCAGAAGTAGCCCCTGGATTGGGGGACCATATGAGAACGGGGGGATACAATCGCGGTCCATCCTAGGCTAGCGCAGGCAGGCAAGGCAGACACCTTACCTCCAGCACCACTGCCCGGCCCCTCAGTTTTCTCTTTATTGATTTTGGGCCACACTTTGTGACGCTCAGGGATTACTCCTGGCCAAGTGACCACAAATCACTCCAGAAAACCTTTGGAGATCATTGGAATGCTGAGGTGGAACCCAGGTCAGCCACTGTCAAGGCAAGCAACCTATCTTTCATGCTATTCTATACCACAGCAGTATTTCTGAGTACAGTCATAAGCGGGCAAAATCTCTGAGATATGCTGGGTAAGGTCCAAAACAAAACAGTAAACAAAACTATTAAACTGTGGCTAAGATAGGGAGCAATGAATTGGGGAACAGAGTTTGCATGCAAGAGCATCAGATGAAATCCCATTGCCATACAATTTTTTTCAAGAAGTAATGGGGCTACCCCAGGCTCTGACCTTCATTTGGGTGCTTATGAGGTCATGAAGAGAACCTGACCAAGGTCAGACCAAGAGCACTGATATAAGCCTTACATGAGGTTTGTCTTACAAGAGATTAACCCATGTTCAGTCCATCAGATTGGCCCTCACAGATGCCCCAGTGGGGCTCTCACCTATGTCGCAAAGGTGCTGGTAGATCTCTAGCATCACTTCTCTGTAGAGAGTCCTCTGAGAGGAGTCCAGGCACAGCCACTCATCCCGGGAGAAGCTCACAGCTACTTGGGGGAAGGTCACAGCATCCTGAGTAGCAATACAGAGGTAGGTCATGGACAGCTGCAACCTGGAATCTACACTGAAGCAGGATATCCAGGAGCCCCTAGGCTTGGGAGGAACCAGCCTCAATGTTCTCTCTGCTATCACCCTGAAAGGCAGGCTAGGAGATTCACTTCGAGGACATCCCATCAGCGAACATGACCTGTGGACACTAGTCTAGAATGTTCTTGAGGTGAATTTATGCACAGACAGCAAGATCAAAACCAAGTACAAAGGCAGAAGGATCAGTAAAGTCAACTCTGGGTGGTGCCCAAAATGGTAAACACATACCATTCCATTCCATTCCATCCCCATGTCAGACTCTGCACAATGAAAAAAGGGTGAGAAGAAAAAATCATGGATCAGTGAGTGACTCAAATCTGTGCTCCTGGTTATCAGCACTCACAATTCACCCTAAAATGGATCCATCCTAGTTTAGGTTAAAAAACGACCGGATTCAAATAACTATGGCTTCCAAAGAGACCCCTGGCTCTCATTTCTCTCTGAAAGCCACGAAGCCAATGGGCTTTCTCAAGAGACTTCAAAAATAAACTAGTTTATTGAGGAAAAATATGACTGAAGGGGGAGACAAGACTCTGAAGAGTGAATGTAAAGTGCAGAATCAGGGATAAACCTATTAAATTTGGGGACAAATATTAACATAAATCAAATGTTTGCTCATGTGTGAGGTAGAAATGATACTCCACAGCAGCTATCCTGAGATCAAGGTCTCCTTCCTCACCAACATCAAGGTCCTTATTACCAGGAGTTGAACCTGGGTTATCTCTCCCTAATGTCTATGATATGACAAGATTACCCAAGAACACTGAATAGGTGTCAGACCTGAGCACCATCAGGTGTGGAACCCAAAACAAACACAGCAAACAAGGACAAAAGAGGCCTCGAATAGAAGAGGTTAATGTTACTGACTGGAGTCAAACCAGGGCAAGAGATTCTTTTCTAAAATATCTCTGAGGGGCTGCACACTGCTGTACCCCCCATCCCTCTCTGTGCCATACTCACTCCTAACAGGATACAGGATGTCAGAGTGTTTGTTTCCATCTTCTCTCTCCTGGATTCCTCCTTAGTTGCAGTAGTAAAGACCTTTGCAGTAAGCCTTGGAAAAAAGGAAAAGCTGTGAGCAGCAGAGATATCCTGGCTGACCAGAAATGACAGTAATGATGCTTGAAAAGCATTCATGGACCAAGCCCTGGACAGCATTTTCTTCCAACCTTGGGCAATGGAGGAAGATACTGTTTGTCTTGGGGAGTTTTGATGGGTACAGGAACACGGGCTGTTTATAGCAGTAACACTAGTTCCTTCAGGTGCCACACACAGACTAGGGGAGTCAGGCTATTCTCTGCCGGGAGGTGTCACTACCACAGGGCTCCAAGGGTGACAAACCTGCCAGGTGATTGATATATCCAGTTCCCTCCCAACTCTGTCTTGTGGGTCCTGCTTGACTGTAACCCCCATCAGCACATTTGAACTCAGCATCCAGCTACTTTTAAAAGGAACATCAGTGAAAAGCGCCAAACAGCATGTTGCAAAGCACAGTTATGCTTTTATCCACAGTACTTATGAAGGTTCATGATGTCACTTGTGTCTGTGACTTGGAGATTCTCACGCAATTGATCTTGGGTGAAGAGACTAGAGGACACCCAGGAGGTCTTTTGCCCATCAGGTGCTGATCAAAGTCATACAAGGGACACACCCAAGTGACCCTGAGCCACGGGGCTGAGGCCCAAGTCTCTATTCATCCAAAATTAACATATTTCACACAATCCTCCGTCCCCAAATCCCCAAATCTAACCTTCCAAAATACTCGCCCTTCCCACCCGAGTCGATCCCCACCACCCTGTGAGGTCCCATGGGCCTGCCTGGGGTGATCCCCTAGCCAGAGCTAAGCAGTGGCCCTGAGCTCCCCAATGGTGGACCCCAGAAACCAGCTAGAGAAACATCCCAGTACTTAAGGGACTGGAGCAGTCCAGAGAGCAGAGTCACTGCCGAAAAGCCACCAGCTCTGACTAGCCTGTCCCTGTCCCCGTCCTCCTGGTACTTGCAGGTGACCCCGGCTCATCCCCAGGCATGTACCCCGAGAGATCCACCCGTCCCTCTCCTTCCTCGGGCCCTCCCATCTCTGGGCCGTCACTCCGAAATTCCCGGGGCTCGCGCCCACCACCGAGACCCTGCAGCTCTGAGCTCCAGAGGCCCCTCGGCAGCCGAGCGAGGGTCAGAGTCACCCTCCGGACTCCCGCAAACCGAGGGAACTGTTCACAACTGTCCAAGTACACAATGGCTGCCCCTGGAGACAAAGACCCAGGTGGGGTGATGTCACAGCGCACCTGCCCATCTTAAATGGCCAGGTGCCAGGACTGACCCTTTGGGCTTGGAAGAGAATGCCACCTGCTGGATTTGGTTAAGTCATCCCAATCCCTAAGGAGCAATGTGGCCGAGAGAGGGGCGATTGCTGGGCTACAGAGGGGAGGGTTCCAGTTTTAATCAGCATCGCAAACTCCACCCGACAAACACGAACCAAGTGCTCAGAAGCCACACTTTTCCCGCCCCCTGCATTGACTGGTCTTCAGGTGAGGCCTGGATAAACATTTCCCTGGGTGA
>PVKC010046598.1:0-11189 GCA_004027635.1 Crocidura indochinensis
TACTCCTGGCTCCATGCTCAGAAATTGCTCCTGGCAGGCACGGGGGACCATATGGGGCACCAGGATTCGAACCAATGACCTTTTGCATGAAAGGCAAACGCCTTACCTCCATGCTATCTCCCGGGCCCCCCTTGCGAACAGATATTAAGTAGCCTTTGAACAACACCTGGTCTGGCCCACCCCTAAAATAAAAGAACTGAGGGGCCGGGCGGTGGCGCTGAAGGTAAGGTGCCTGCCTTACTGCGCTATCCTTGGACGGACCACGGTTCGATCCCCCGTGCCCCATATGGTCCCCCAGGCCAGGGGCAACTTCTGAGCGCATAGCCAGGAGTAACCCCTGAGCGTCACTGGGTGTGGCCCAAAAACCAAAAATAAATAAATAAATAAATAAAAGAACTGACCCAAAGCGGTTTGCTTTGTTCTCTAGGGGGCTGTTGTGGTTCTGACTATAAACAATATGTGTTTGGCGGCTGGGCCTGGGCCTGGTGGTGCATCTCCGACACACAGAGGTAAGACTCTGAAGGGGGGGTATTCCTGGGTTCCCCCCATTACTCCTGAAAGTCAGCAAGAGTAGTTCCCATATTCCTGAGAAGGGGCTTCAAGGAAGCAGGGGGTGAAGTGCACTGGGCCCTCTAGTGACTGCATCACCTCATCTGTCCCAGAAAATTCAGTCTCAGATGGGCGGAACCCCATATCTTGATTCCAAAAAGCCTCACTTCTCTGCCCCATCTGGAGGGTTTTGGAATAGGCTATAGGGCAGAGCATGGCTGTGCAATCCCTAGTGGTACTGGAACCACAGTGGGTTAGAGATTAGAGGTGGGAACTGAGGAAGTGGTGCAGGGGTCAGGCCAAACAGGTCTCCAGCTCCTCAGCCAGTCCAGAAAGACTTAACAAAATAAGGGAGATGGGAGCTATCCAAAGGCCACGACAGCAGCTGCACCTACACAACTATCCCCCACACCCCTCCTGATGACAGTGGAGCAGAGCAAAGGACTCACATTCTCCCAGCCAAGTCACAGATGGGGCAGTGAGGGCGGGGGACGGGGTCCCTCCCTGAGGGAAAGTAGTGGAGATTCCCGTGGAAATACCCCACCACTCCAAAGAGAGCTGCATAGCATCTTGGCTGCACTGAGCAGCTGGCATTTGAGATTCCAAGGGAGGTTGAGGGTGTGGGGCACGTCACAGCTTCCTCACTCCACTGGCCCCCTGCACTCACTGACCCTCCCCTCACCACCTTGGTTGAGAGCCCCACCCCCCTGCACACTGCATGTGGAACTCCCCCATACTGCTGTCCTCACAGGCTATCCTAGCCCCCTAGGGTAGGAGTGGCTCAGCTGTTCTGTCTCAAGACACAGCCACCTTGATGCTACATGGTCCAGGCCAACGTGTCTCATACAGGCGAGTTTATGACTAAACTAAAGACCTTGACCTGTCTGTCTCACAGCCTTAGTTTCCCTCCCAAGATCTGTTTACTGAAGCAGTAGCCCCTGCCGCCCCCTAGCTAGACATGTTCAGGAGAGAGGAACAGACAGAGCCTTGCCAGAGTCCATCTCACACAGTCCTTTCTCCCTGGACCATACCCTGCTTTGGGGATAGAGCCCCAGCCTGAACCTTTACTTTGCTGGCTCCAGAACCAGCTCCTCAGCCTCCCTCTTATGGCACCCTTCAGTCCATCCTAGGTGTCACCCCCTGCTCCTTGTCAGCCCCCACCCTGCAGGCTCCTGAATTCCCTTCTGTTGGCCCTTCCCAAAGCCCTGACCTTTTTCTGAGCACTTCCTCTCCCTCTGGCATCTGAGCTGCAGCTTCCTGCCTTCCCCGCCCTTCCCTCTTACTCCCTCTCTCCTTCTCCATGAGAGTTTGGTGCGTTCCTGCCTTGCCAGGTCCAGAGTCACTTATGTTAGGACACAAGTGAAGGCAGCCTCTGCCCTTCTGCATGACTGAGCCTGGAGGTGAGGCCTCCCCATTTCCTACTGCACCCCAGTTTACTTGCTTCGGCCTCTGTCCTTTCCTCTGGTGCCAGGAAACCTCTGCCAGTGCCCACAGCCAACCTCCTCTGGCCCCCATCCTGCACACATCCCTGTCCACGCAGGCTTGCTTAGGTGGACCAGGCAGCTTCAGCTTCACAGAAGCTTTGTGTGTCACCACTCTCTTTTCTGCCTGTGCCAGACTTTGGAGATCCCAATATGAGCTCTGTCATCTTCCAGAGGCATGCTTTCTCCTCCAGCCTCCCATAATCCACATCACTGTCACCTCACCCAAACAAGGAAATCCAGGATGTTCTTTGGGCTTTTCTGGCCCTAAGATGCCTTTCGTGGTGCTTGAGTCAATTCCGGCAGTGCTCAGTGCTGATTCCTGGCTCTGTGCTCAGGGATCATTTCTAGTTGTGCTCAGGGGACCACATGGGGCTCCAGGAATTGAACCCAGGTCAGCTGTATGCAAGGAAGCAAAGCCTTGCCTCCTGTCCTATCACTCCAGCCCCCTGAAATGCCTTCTCAGAGAGATATCTCTTGGGTCTGTGCTCCCAAGCAATACTCAGCATTTATCATAGCTGGTTAATCCCCAGGAAGGTGTCCCCTGACCCTGGTCTTGGCCCCCGAGTTTCAACAGGCACAGCTTTGCTTGTGCTGGAAGGGTGGCACTGAGTTGTCTCCCAGATCCTGCCAGGATCCCTGGAAGAAGCTAAGTGTTGGGCACAGGTCACGGCCTGGGGCTTCCGCAGGCTTTTCCCCAGGCCCGCTCATGAGAAGGGTTTGGGGAATCGAGAATTAACCTGGAGATGTCAGCCAACAAGAGGGTGTCTCTGTACCCCTCCCAGCCTACCAAGCTGGCATTGGGGGTGCCCTGAGAACTGAGTATGCCCACCCCACCCCAGGCATCAAGCCTGTGCTGGTCTGGTAACCACTGTGTGTGTTTGCTGTGTCCCTTCCTACCCCTGCCCGTCCTCCCTTCTCCCTGCCCTCTGGCTGCTCCTCAGACTGTCTCTGGAGGTAATGACCATCCTGTGTCGCTGTGAGAATATTGAGACGTCGGAGGGGGTCCCGCTATTCGTAACAGGGGTTGCACAGGTAATACCCCACCTGCTTCCTCCTCCGTGTCTAACCTCCTCTCTCCTCGCCCTGCGGGGCTTGGCAGGCCGGAATGGAACCGATGCCCTTGGAGAGTATGCCTCCCTCTCTGGGCGCACACCTCTGCTGTCCGGGGGTCCAGGGCGGACCGCATAGATTCCCAGCTTCCTTGTCCTCTCCTAGTGAACTGTTATCAGGCAAAGAGCGAGGGATTCTGGGGCTGGGGAGAGGTTTCAAAGGGCTGAAGCATATTCCTTTCATGCAGTCACCCTGGGTTTTTTGTTTTTTTTTTGTTTGTTTTTTGTTTTGTTTTTTTGTTTTTTTGTTTTTTTTTTGGTTTTTGGTTTTTGGTTTTTGGGTCACACCCGGCAGTGCTCAGGGGTTACTCCTGGCTCCATGCTCAGAAATTGCTCCTGGCAGGCACGGGGGACCTTATGGGGCACCAGGATTTGAACCAATGACCTTTTGCATGAAAGGCAAACGCCTTACTTCCATTTTATCTCCTGGGCCCCAATCACCCTGGGTTTAATCCCTGGCACCACATGATCCTCCAAGCACTGACTGTCAGTAGCCTGGGGCACACAGAGATAGCACAGCAAGGCAAACGCCGATCCAGGACCAAAGGTGGTTGGTTCTAATCCTGGTGTCCCATATGGTCCCCTGTGCCTGCCAGGAGCTTTTTCTGAGCAGACTGTGAGGAGTGACCCCTGAGCACCGCCGGGTGTGAGCCAAAAACCAATAAATAAATAAATCTGCCTGAGTTAGCAGTTGGTTGGCAGGTGACTTGGCTGCTGCCCTTCAAACCATCGCAAACTGAGGAGGCCCTCTGAGAGTCCTTCCAAAACAGAGCTGGGCTGTGGTCATGGGGACCCTTTACTCCTCACTCCTCCTGCTAAGTCCTGTGCCCCAAGCACTCCGAGCCCTTGCTAGCCCTTCCCCAGATGGATACCCCAGATTTGGCAAGGCCCCAAGCAAGATAGATTCCATGGACTGTCATGTTCCCATAGCCCTGTGGCCTCCTCTGATCTCCTTCCAGGCCTGACAACAGAGCCTGCCCATTTCCCACCCCTCACTCTGCAGTGAGCACCTTTGAGCCAATTATCCCCTGTCTCAACTTCAGTTTCTCCCTCCCTGAAATGAAAAGAGCTATTCTTTGTGCCTTGTAGAGAGAGAGAAAGCAGATAAGTAAAGCAGTAGGCCAGTGTAAGTTGTGGGGTAAGGGTAGTACTCAACAGGCCAAGCTTGCTTGGGAACAAACACAGCCCTACTTTGAATAGTAAGGGACCAATGTCATGCTGTCATCGCTAGTAAAGTTCAATCCTGAACTAAGGCTTTCTGTGACTCCAAGTGCAGGTTCCCACGTTTATGTCCTCGTGCACCTGTTCTCTAGGTGCCCCTCTTGCTCCTAGGGTCCTGTGTGTCCCGCCATGAGCACCACAAACCCCTCAGAACTCACTTGCTGGATGTCCAGGCTGGGAGAACCCCGACTGTCCCTTTCCCTGAACCTTTCCTCTATACAAAAAAGTCCTTTAGCCTCCCTGGGTAAAATCAGCATCAAGTCTCTCCCTCATACCCACTACCTCATCTCAACTGCTCTAGAAAACACAGGACAGTGGGCTTTGGTGGAGGACACCTGAGGAAAACACAGAGCACCCTATGAATGGAGAAAGCCTCCTGCCTCTCTCTGCACTTCCTCCCATACACACTCACTACTTACACAATCACAGGCACCCAGTTCCCTGTTACCCATGTGATGCAGACCTGTGACCTGCTTTAGAGGCCAGGAAGGAATTATGGTCTCAGCCTGTGTTCTCCATGTGAGCCGCCTATGCCAGCTGTCGGGATGGGGGTCATCTCCCTGCAAGGAGCAGTGGCAGAATCACTTCAGAATCATCACTATCTTGGTCAGCAAGGCTCATTCTCTCAGCAGGCCCATTTTTCAGGCAGTAATTTGTAGGGAGCCTCTCTGGGCATTCTGGGGGCACTTGAGCAGGAAATAGGTGAAGGCCCATACGGGGTGTCCACAGGGGCCTGCCCTCACCTGCTCTTGGGGGCATGTGCAGCTGTACCGTGACTTCCACATTTCTCATTCTCTCCTGCCTACTCTGCAGAGGCTAGTAGGACAGAGGCTGTGCCCGAGGGTAGCCCATTTACCCTTCTTACAGCACAGTCCCAGCATTGGCCCTATCCAAATTCAGTGGAACCCCCAGCTCGCCTTAGCTAGAGTAGTGACAGATGGGACTCTCCCAACATTTGAGTCCCTGGGCCCCCAGACCCATGCCCCTGTTTTGCGTTTCTTGGCAGGATTTCCCTAGAGATTATGACGTTGCAGCCCCGTTGCGAGGACGTAGAGACGGCCGAGGGGGTAGCTTTAACTGTGACGGGTGTCGCCCAGGTATAGTAACTCAGCAGCTCCACGCATGCCCATTGAGCCGCTCTGTCCCCGGGCTGGGCTTTTGGAGGGAGGAGGAGAGGACACCAGTCAGGGGCAGACCCTCCCCGGTGCCCCCCCCCCATTCCACCCACTTCCTCCAGAAGAGGCTTGTCATCACCATGCAACCAGAAACTGAACAGGCCCGCCCTGGGCCCCCCTGGCAGGACTAACTGACTGACACCCCTTCTCTTCTCAGAACAGAGTCTCACTAACCCCATCCCATTCTTTACAGGTGTTGGAAAGGCTGATCCCTAGGCTGGGCTGGGGGATGGTGGTGGTAAGGGAGCGGGGAACAGCGACGCTTCGGACTATGGAGGCAGGCGAGGCTGTGATAGGTCCAACCTGGCGCATGGTTGAGGGACTTCCCATCCTGTCCCCCCTACCAGCATCATCACAGAACAGCGAGGTTCAGCCACCTTGTAGGCCCTCGGGGAGGGCCTGTTGGCTCCGTCCCTAAGGAGAACGCTCACCTCCGTGGCATCCATCCAAGCCTTCGCCTACCTGTCTGCACTCATTTTCCTATTTTTGTCTGTGTCCCTCTTGCTCATTGATTTTTTTGCTCTCTCTACCCCTCAGACTACAGCTCATCCTCCTGAGGGTGGAGGGTGAACCTGTAAAGAAAGAATTGGCTAATGAGGGAAGTGGGGGCTGGAGGGGTAGGAAGTAAGCCCCATGGCCCAGGAGAAACACCATATCAGGTCCAGCTGCCACAAAGGTGAAATCTCCCAATGTAAGAATCCTGTGTTTCTCCCCCAGGCCCCTGGTTCACCCCCAACCCAGTGCCTCCAGGTCTGAGAAAGGCGTGGGCACAACACCCCTCCACAGTTGTGGGCAGGGCTCCCTCTGCTTCCCCCAGCCTGGCTCAGACACTGCTGTGATCACTGGCAGGTGAAGATCATGACGGAGATGGAGCTCCTAGCTGTGGCCTGCGAGCAGTTCCTGGGCAAGAATGTACAAGACATCAAGAACGTCGTTCTGCAGACACTGGAGGGCCACCTGCGCTCCATTCTTGGTGAGGGCAGCAGGGAGGGGTTGACAGGCCAGGGGCTATGTGTTCCATCCGAGCTTCTAGCTGAAGAGCTAGAACTTCACCCTCGGGTATTGCTAGGGGAGGGGCCGGAGCAATAGCACAGCGGTAGGGCATTTGCCTGGCATGCAGCCAACCCAGACCCTCATTCAATTCTCAGCATCTTATATGGTTCCCCCAAATACCATCTAAAGTAATTCCTGAGCACAGAGCCAGGAATACCACCAGGTGTAGTTCAAAAACCAAAAGTGGGGGGGCCCGGGAGGTAGCATGGAGGTAAGGCATTTGCCTTTCACGCAAAAAGGTCATCGGTTCAAATCCCGGTGCCCCATATGGTCCCCCGTGCCTGCCAGGAGCAATTTCTGAGCATGGAGCCAGGAGTAACCCCTGAGCACTGCCGGGTGTGACCAAAAAACCAAAAAAAAAAAAAAAAAAAAAAAAAAAACAAAAGTGGGGCTGGAGCAATAGCACAGCCAGTAGGCCATATGCCTTGTGCATGGCAGATCCTGGTTCAGGATTGATCCCTGTTATCCCATATAATCCCCTAAGCCTAATAAGAGTAGTTTCTGAGTGCAGAGCCAGGAGTAACACCTGAGCACTGCCGGATGTGACCAAAAACAAAAATAAAGAATACAAAAGTGAATGAAAACTTCAGGTTACTTGAAAGAAGGGAGGTGTGTTAAGGGACATCAAATAGGGCCTTGTTTGGTCTGAAGTCGTTGAGAACTTCCTTCCCCAGCCAGCATTCTGCAGGAGGAAGCTTGGTACTAAATACTGCTGAAATAAGCCAAAGCAAGGACTAATGAAACTCAGACAAGACCATACCTTATGGTGCCCCATAACCACCATTTTCATTGATGGATTTGGATTGAACCCAAGTATCATGCCTGCAAGGCAAATGCTTAACCATTATCCATTCCAACCCTCACCTGTAAAGCCCTGGGATCAATCTCTTGCACCAAAAGAACCCCCAGGTTTGGGGCCCGGGAGATAGCATGGACGTAAGGCGTTTGCCTTTCATGCAAAAGGTCATCGGTTCGAATCCCAGTGCCCCATATGGTCCCCCGTGCCTGCCAGGAGCAATTTCTGAGCATGGAGCCAGGAGTAACCCCTGAGCGCTGCCGGGTGTGACCCAAAAACCACAAAAAAAAAAAAAAAGAACCCCCAGGACCTCTGTCCGTGACCTCCTAACACAGCAGGAAACACTGACAATGACATCAACAACAAAACAGGTAGAAAGCTCAGGGATTCCGAGCTCCTGCCTTGCAAACTTCTCATCATGAGCTCAGTTCCTCAGTGCACCACTGGTGCTGAGCATGGTCCTGGCAGCTCTTCTGACTGTTAGGCTCAGAACTGCAAGTGACTCCCCCAATCCCACAGTCTGGTATGTAAGCACCACAAAATGGTCTGTGACCCTTAACAAGCATCACAGCTTAAAAAATAATTGGGGGGGGACCCGAGAGATGGCATGGAGGTAGGGTGTTTGCCTTGCATGCAGAAGGACAGTGTTTCGAATTCTGGCATCCCATATGGTCCCCCGAGCCTGCCAGAAGCGATTTCTGAGTGTAGAGCCAGGAGTAACCCCTGAGCTCTGCCGAGTGTGACCCAAAAACAAAACAGAAATAGCACAGTAGTGAGGCATTTTGTCTTTTTTGTTTTGTTTTGTTTTGTTTTTAGTTTTTTTTTTGTTTGTTTTTTTTTTTTTGTTTTGGTCAGGGGTAACCATAAAGGACGCTGGGATTCAAGGCAAACGTACTTTCTTCATGCTATATCTCTGACCCAGCAGTAGGGCATTTTCATTGCATGCAGTCAAGTCAGGACAAATCCCAGCATCCTATATGGTCCCCCGTGCCTGCCAGGAGCAACTTCTGAGTGAAGAGCCAGGAGTAACCCCTGAGCACTGTTGGGTATAACTTCCCCCCAAAAAAAGAGAGACCAGAGCAATAGCTGAGTGGGTAGGGCATTTTCCTTGCACAGTCGACCCAGGTTCAATCCCTGGCACCTCTTAAGGTCTGCTAAGCCTGCCAGGAGTAATTTCTGAGCTGAGTATAACCCAAAATCAAAAACAAACAAAAAAGTGAAGGATCAGATTGATAACACAGCAGGTAGGGCATTTACCTTGTATGTAGCCTACCTGGGTTCTATCCCTGGCATCCCATATGGTCCCCCAAAACCAGGAATAATTCCTGAGTACAGAGCCAGGAGTAATCCCTGAGAATCATCAGGTGTGGTCCAAAAACAAAACAAATATGGAGAAGTAATCAGGCTGTGACATCTATTGATTACCAATTGATCTGGCTGTCTGTGCAGGGGTCCCTTTCTCCTCACTACTCCATGTGCATGCTCAGAAATTGCTCCTGGCAGGCACGGGGGACCATATGGGGCACCAGGATTCGAACCAATGACCTTTTGCATGAAAGGCAAACGTCTTACCTCCATGCTATCTCCCGGGTCCCCCCAGGAATGATTTCTAAGCGTAGAGCCAAGAGTAACCCTGAGCGGTGCCAGGTGTCACCCCTCCCCAATAAAAAAAAGTGTGGAGCTGTAGTCAGTACAGCAAGTAGGTGCTGTCTTGCATGTGGCAGAGCTGGGTTTGATCCCTAATATCCCATAAGGTCCCCTGACCACTTCCAAGGGTGATTCCTAAATGCAAAGCCAGGAGTACACCCAGAGTACCACCAGGTATGGCTCCCTAAAAAATAAATAAATAAATAAATAAATAAATAAATAAATAAATAAAATAAAGCCAGGTTGTAAGGGACACCCAGGATTGATCCCCACTATGGATGGGAATAAGGGCTCTGTGCATGGAGTCCAAAATAAAACCCAACTATAACCAAGAAGACTCCACTTCAGGTACAAAGCCCTTCTGGACACTCAGACCTCTCTTTGCATGCCTCTGCCCTTCCTCTCGGCAACCAAACATGTCCCCAATCTTCCCCCCCAGGGACTCTGACCGTGGAGCAGATTTATCAGGACCGGGACCAGTTTGCCAAGCTGGTACGGGAGGTAGCAGCCCCCGATGTTGGCCGCATGGGCATCGAGATCCTCAGCTTCACCATCAAGGTGCAATGTCGGGGGAGTTCTGCAGCCCGAGAGGGTCTCTTGGTGGGAGGGCAGCTCCCTGCTTACAACCCACTCCCTTTCTTTCCTAGGATGTGTACGACAAAGTGGACTATCTGAGCTCCTTGGGCAAGACCCAGACCGCTGTGGTACAAAGAGATGCCGACATTGGGGTGGCCGAGGCTGAGCGGGACGCAGGCATTCGGGTACTCAGGATTTCCCCCTGCCCCTGGGAAGTGCTAGCTTAAGGGTGAGAGACTTCTGGTGGCTCAGGGAACCCTTTAACATCTGCCCTTCTTTTTCCTAGGAAGCCGAGTGCAAGAAGGAAATGCTGGATGTGAAGTTCATGGCAGACACCAAGATTGCTGACTCCAAGCGGGCTTTCGAGCTACAGAAGTCAGCCTTCAGCGAGGAGGTCAACATCAAGGTGAGGAGCCTCACAGGGAGGGATGAAGCCAGCTCCTGGCTCAGGGCCTCTGGCTATCTGCTCACACCCATTCCTGCCTCAGACAGCCGAAGCCCAGCTGGCCTATGAGCTTCAGGGGGCCCGAGAGCAGCAGAAGATCCGGCAGGAAGAGATAGAGATCGAGGTAGTGCAGCGCAAGAAGCAGATTGCTGTGGAGGCACAGGAGATCCTGCGAACAGACAAGGAACTCATTGCCACCGTGCGCCGCCCCGCTGAGGCTGAGGCCCACCGTATCCAGCAGATTGCAGAGGGAGAAAAGTGAGTATTCCCTGACCGGGCTGAGGCTGGAGGCCTTTGCTGTCTTTGCAGCCCCTCTAGACTTCTGATCACATCTTGAAAGCAACCTCTCCCCCAGACCTGCATGCTCATTGTAGGAGGAACTCCCCGCTTCCCTCCTATCACTGGTGTAAGGAAGCCTGAATTAGATAAAGAAGACTCTTGGGCCTTATATGTGTACATCCCAGAGCACACCCTGATCAATCATCTCTCACTTGCATCTGGGGGACCATGGCCAGAGTTAAAGACCCTTTGGTTGTTCCCTACCACTGCCACTTGCCAGAATGGAAGGCTTCCTGTTCACGAGGCCCCAGGCAAGACGTGAGAGAACCTTGGCACTTTTTACCAACCCTGCTTGGCCTGGACTCCCCCAGGGTGAAGCAGGTCCTCTTGGCACAGGCAGAAGCTGAGAAGATACGCAAAATCGGGGAGGCAGAGGCAGCAGTCATCGAGGCCATGGGCAAGGCTGAGGCCGAGCGAATGAAGCTCAAGGCTGAGGCCTACCAGAAATATGGAGAATCTGCCAAGATGGCCTTGGTGCTGGAGGCACTGCCCCAGGTGAGCCACGCTGCATCCCACCTCCAGGCTGGCCCTAGTAGGTTTGTGCCATCATTTCTCTGCACCTTGGTCAGTAAAACTGAGACAGGGCCAGAGCAGTAGTACAGCAGGTAGGACACTTGCCTTGCATACTGCTAACCCAGTTTGATCCCCAGCATCCCATGTGGTCCCCATCCACAGCCAGGAGTAATTCCTGACTGCAAATGTGAGTAAGCCTTGAGCATTGCTTGGTATGGCCAAAACAGAACAAAGCAAACCAGAAATGAGGCAAACCAGCTGTAAGCATTGAATAGGAGAATT
>PVKC010046599.1:0-11201 GCA_004027635.1 Crocidura indochinensis
GAACTGTCCTAAAAAAGAGAACCTATGAGGGAAATGGAGAGCCTGTCCAGAGTACAGGCGGGGGGTGGTTGGGGAGGAGGGAGATTTGGGACAATGGTGATGGGAACGTTGCACTGGTGATGGGCGGTGTTCTATACATGACTGAAACCCAAACACAACTATGTATGTAATCAAGGTGTTAAAATAAAAAAAAATAAAAGTTCCTGGATCCAAGAGAGATTTCCAGCGAGCCTGATCTCTCACTGTCCGGTGAGTGGAGGGTCCACACATCATGCTGGGCAGTTCTACATCTGGGCTCCCACCTTCCCCCTTGACTCTAGGATATATATGAACCAAAGAGGCAGAGTTTGGTCCATGCACAAATGGTATAAACCAGACCCAGTGAGGTGGGAATGACCAGAAAGTCTTTCAACTGCAGAAATAGAATTTCTAATGAGAACTAGCATGAATTCGATATAAGCTTCCAGCTGGTGAGAGAAGGAAGGAGATTCCATAGGCTCATTTCCTAGAATTATGCACAGACTGGACAGGATAGAGCATAACATGGTAGACTAAAATACTGTGTGTCTAGAAGATCCTTCAGTCCAGCCTCACATACTCAGGGAGCCTGATTCTCTTATCTCTTAAATACCTGAAGGCTTTCCTTTCATCTCTACACTGTACCACGTGTGCAAAAGGGCCTATTATCCTTGATGACTTATCAGCGACCCATTTTTCTTTATCTCTGCTTCACACCAGATTTAAAGAGTTGGTGGGAAAATGGAGGCGATGTAAAAATAGCTTTACAAATGCTACAGCAAATCTGAAGGTAACATTCCTTAGTCTTGATATCAACCGGTGGTGTTAGTATTCACCCAATCTATTGCTGAAGTTTAATGTGATTTTTCAGATCGATGTCTCTGAGAATAACCTCAGGGCCACTGCGAAGATCACTCTGGTCTTCAGTGTTTTATGAGAAATTCACATTTCTAATTCTGAAGTTCCATTTTCTAACGCATCTGCTTTCTCCTTGGCTGCTCTGAATGATTGCTTTCCTTTCTGTGCAATCTGCATAAAGTTGTTAACCATCTCAGGGATATTTATTGTTTTAAAATGTGCTCATCGATCAAGTCAACAGCATATATTTTACATTCATCCCCTTCAGCTTTCTAGTTTCCTTTCTATAGCAGGGCTATTTATAGGCCACCTGATCTCTGACGGGCCCAAATTTCTTCCCTGAGTACATTTCAGGTAATGGGAATGCCATTACCTGGGGAGATTGGCAGCCGAGGCCATCAGACTGGGCTGCTCTGTACAGGTTCAGTTCCTGATTCATTCACTTGTCTCTAACCACTAACAGTAAGGTCTTTTCTTTTGGGGGGGGGTGTGAAGGATGATTAGCAAAAGGACAAATATATTTTACTTATTAGAAAAGAAGCCCAAGATCTTAAATTCTAGAGCAGATAATAATGTAATGTGAAGAATTGCTATAACACCTGGATCATTGATTTCTTCTTCTACATGCCTCAATGTGGAAGTCACTGGGTCACTGCTGTCCATCTTTTTATGAGTAAAATAATGAAAACCAGTTCAGCAACCCTCCAAGATGTAAGCTTCTATTTCTGAGAATTGAAACTTGGTGGTTTTAAAAACGGAAGGATTTTCCCATATATATTTCTTTATTTTGTCTGAATTCTACATGTTCTTGTATTTTCATCTTCATTAAAATGTCAAACTGAATCTTCAGAAATGTCCAACAAAACACTTTAAATAAAATTACTTTCAAGTTGCACAATTTGGAAGCACTTCACATTCTCTGAATAATTTTCAGAAAAAATGGCAGGAACCCTAAGTTTTAGCAATGATTAAAACTACTTAACTTTTATCATAAAATATCTTTCTTGAATAGAAACCCTTTCCTGAAGACAAGTAAACTGAGCCAACATGTCTACAAAACTGAAACATTATATTGTATAATCTTACTTGGGAAAAATTTCCCTCCTCAAAATATCCTGAAATTAACTTTTAACTTATTCTATTAATATCCAAGAAAAAAATTTCAGTGTCTAGCATTGTAGATGGGATTCTCAGTTCTATTATTCAAGTCTCTTAACATTTTCATACCTATTTAAAAATACTCAATAACCATCATGTGTATGTATTTTTGAGACCTATACTTGGTGTGCCTTATCATTCTACAGACTTAATTTAGTTCCATGGTAAATAGTATATCTTATTTTCACCATGACAGCTATTATAAATAATACTATAGAAATACCCTTAAAATCTACAGAAAGCATCTAGGGGCATACTTTTTATTCATTAGTGTCCATCTATAAGTAATTAGAAAAAATATTAACAAAACAGTCACAACTATATTGAAGTGGTGACTGAAACATTGAAACTTTAAAGACATTTATTGATAAAGACATTTGCTATATGTTTGGACTCATTTCCTCATATATACTGTTGGTGAGTCTTTTATTTCTTCATGTATTTTATTGTGAATTGTTTTATGTTTGCTCTCTGAAATTGCTTAAATACACTGGAGACCTTCAGTTATTGTTTGTTTTCTGCTGGCAGCAGCGTTGCTCATTTCCTTGGGAGGATGGTACATTTGATTTGGGGCCCAGAGATCTTAATCTATGGTAAACCTGAAAGAGTGAAGCTGTGTTGGCATCCAGTGGAAATATACTATTTTCCTTTCAAAGAACTGGTTTTCTATGGAGGGGGATTTTCCTGGGCTCTCCACCAGGAATTTCAGTTTCTAGTCGCCCATATAGTAGCTGCAAACCCAAATGTGAGGTATTGATACAATCCAATGGGGATTTACACTACTGAAAGAGTCATGCTGTCTCACTCCTATTTCTCTATTTCCCAAGTTTCTGGTACTACTGAGATCAAAGGAACACATAAATTCAAGATGGTTTGAGCTATATCCTAATGAGCTCTTCTTAGAAAAATTATAAAAGAAATAGAAGGGTCAGTCAGTTCATATGGAAATATGCATGTTTTAAGTTCAGATAAAGATCTTAAATCTCTTCATTGCACTGAGCAAACAAAATCCTTACTTGTAAATCAAAAAAATTGTCCTGTATTATCATCTGAGACACTGACATATAGATTATAAATGACAGCTACATTTTTTTGTCTACTATATATGTTGGCTTCTGATTGGCTTACTTATCAAATCAGAGAAAGTTACATTATGGTATGAAAGAAACTAATGGGTTTCTTTTACTATACTGAAAGGAGAATTTTATAGAATTGAATTCTATAAAATAATATACTCTGGGTTTATATATTAATTTTAGAGGTGGCTCTAGAATCTAATCCCTCTGGTTACAACCCTGAACATTGGCGAGTTGCATCTTAACCAGAAGACACTCTGCAAAATAAACAAACACACACTTAGAGAAAGAAAAGACTTTA
Source organism: Crocidura indochinensis (assembly GCA_004027635.1). Taxonomy (NCBI): domain Eukaryota; kingdom Metazoa; phylum Chordata; class Mammalia; order Eulipotyphla; family Soricidae; genus Crocidura; species Crocidura indochinensis. Next base: position 3,412 of record PVKC010046599.1, read on the forward strand.
AAAATTCCCCACATTACCCTAACCCTAGTCTGCAGACCACCCTCTAAGCGCCACTCAACTAAACTCTGGGAATAAAGAGAGACCCTCCTCTTCCATCCTCACATTTTACCTATGGAAAAACGTCACACCTAGAAGGTGGGACCATCTGGTTTTACTACCAATCAGAGGTGCTGTATTCATAGAGTAACATCAAATGAGAAACCATGTGGGAGTTGATAGACATAGAGACAGACAAATCCTGTAATCCCACAGATGGCTGGTTTTCCTAGGGGTGATGACTGCCACCTGCAGTTTGTGGTATTTGCCATGTTCATGTTATGGCCGGTTCTGAATGAATCAGCACCAAGGCATTGCACAAGAAACCAGATGGACTTACTAGAGAAAATGCATTTTGGCCAGGGGAGTTGAGTAGCTTCGTGAATCTTACTGAGTCAGCCTAGCTTCCAGCTCTCTGTTGCTTTCCCTGCTACTTTTATTAGCCAGAGTTTAACATAAATCACCTGAGAGGCAGATTTGACATAATTAAGTGTACTTGTGCTTATGAACTCAGAAAAGGTAAAAGTAAAAAAGTGATTTTACAGGTATCTATAATTTTACAGATGACAACAATTAATCTGACATAGTGATATTGATACGGTATGCTATTATAAAACACAAATTCTCTAAAATAATCTTAGGTTCCTGCTTTGTTACCTTTCTTTGTAGTTCTTCCAATTACCCGAATAACATAATTTGTTAGGTTTATGAGGACAGAGCAATAGAACAGTGTCAGGGCATTTTACCTTTCACAAGGCCAACCCAGGTTCAGTCCCGGGCACCCATATGGCCCCTGTGCCACTTAGTATGATTCCTGAACACAGAGATAGAAGTAAGCCCTGAGCACAGTAGGATATAGCCCCAATCCAAAAATAAATTAAATAAATAAATCATTAGGTGTTTACATTAGTATTCAAGTAATTTTCCTCCCCTTGTTTAATAAAGAAAAAGAACCTTACCTTGTTATGATCTCACAGGCATTATTCACATTGCATAATGTTTTCTATTTCACGTTTAATCAAAATGCAAAATAGCCCATGGAATTATTCAGTGATGAAAATAGTTCATAACACTGACCTCAAGTGATCCAGATTACTTGCCAAGTTAGTTAAAAGCTTTAAAGGAAATACTAGTTTGGCTATAAGAAGTTTTTCAAAAAGATAATGACTGGAGTGCCAGAGCAAGAGCACAGTAGGTAGGGCATTTGCCTTGCATTCATCCTACCAGGGATTGATGGCAGGGGGCATCCCATATTGTCCCCAAGCACTGCAGGAATGACCCCCTGAGACTTGTCAGGAGTAATCCTAGAGTACCACCAAGTGTAGCTTCAAAACCAAAAGGAAGAGGGATAGTTACTTGGGTGGAGTATAGGATAGTGAGTAGGGTGTTTATCTAACAAGTAATAAATCCAGGTTCCATTCCTGTGACCACATGTGGTCTCGAGTCTGCCAGAAGTAATCCTTGAGCTCAGAGTCAGGAGTAAGTCCTGAGCACAGCCCCCAAACTGAACACTAACAACAAAAGCTAGTGGCTGCTTTTTTTGTGATTTTTTTCCTATCCACTGAGCAGGGAGAGAAAGATTTCTCTTGGCTTTGTAAGAAACATAGAAGTCACATAATAATAGATTCAACTAGACTCAGGTAAACTGTTTAGCAAAAACTCTTGCTAGAATACTGACTTTTATCTGTCATATTTTTTTACATTGCCTGTAGAAAGCTAAAATTAGCTAAGAATGGTGCCAGATAGTACAGCGGTAAAATGCTTGCCTTGATAGAGATGGAGTGATAGCAAATCAGGGAAGGTATTTGTCTTGCACGAGGCCAACCCAGGTTTGATTCCCAGCATCCCGTGTAGTCCCCTGAGCCTGCCAGGAGTGGTTTCTGAGCACAGAGCCAGAGGTAAACCTTGAGCACACAACCAGGAGTAAGTACAGTGGCTCTAATATAAAGACAAAATAAAATTAAATTAAAAAGGATCATGATTTACCTATATTGCTACATTTAAAATTTACAACTCAATATTTACAATATTCACATCACTTCCCACTGCTGATATATAAAATAGCTACTAACAAAATCCCTTGTCTACAGATGTGGAAAAGGGGGCTACAGATTGTGATCAAATGACAAGAGGCAAGGAAGGAGGGAAACAAAGAACTTCATGCTTTGTTTCTATACAAAACACACATTGGTTTTACCATCAGTTCATATTTTCACCCCCAGAATCTTACTGGCTATTACAGCACTTGAATGGACATATCCACCTAGTTCTCTTTTTTTAGTTTTTGTTTTTGGGCCACACCTGGTCAGTCCTGGCTATGTGCTTAGAAATCACTCCTGACTTGGGGGACCATATGGGACTCCAGGGATCGAACCGAGGTCCATCCTAGGTCAGCTGTGTGTAAGGCAAATGCTCTGCCGCTTCGTCACCGCTCCAGCCCCATATCCACCTAATTCGAATGACCTCAAAGCCAAGTGGGGTAGAGAGTTTACTGCATCACCGTAAGCTAATCAATCCACTCAACTGTGGACGAAGGCAAGGAGATCCTAAAAGAGACCCACCTGTCTCATTTGACTCCCTCACAATAAGAAAACAAATGCTTTGTTTTGAGCTACTAAATTTGTGGTGATTTGTGATGGCAGCAATCTGAAACACAAACCCAAAGGAAAGATTAAATCTAAGACTATACTAATATAAATCATTAGATAAATGAGTCCTGGGAAAAGGAACCAAAGTCAGTTTCAAAGGAGCAGGTCAGAATGTTTGTGGGGATGGGGGCCTGGCAAGCTCTCGCTGGGTTCTGAAAATGTACAGGGCCCTGCTGTGGCTGACCACTGTGAATAAAGTGCTCTCCAGCTCTGGACCAGGCATTAATGGCAGCACAGGACACCCTCTTCTAGGGTAATAATGGAGAGAAGAAAATCTGACAACAGACTCTCTTCCAGACCCCAGGCCCTGTCTGTGCAGAGAGTCCTCTTCATTTTGAATCTCAACTGGTGTTTTATTCCTACTTGGAATCCTAATGTCTTTCTACAGATTTCTAAAAATATTTTCATTGTACTAGAATGAATCAACTCCCCTTATTCCTGAAACTCTATGCTACCTAAGGCAGCTACAAGGGGAAAAAAATTCAAAAGGCAATTTGCTACCTTTTCAAGAATTAATAGTATTTACTCAAAACAATAATTAATCTAAATTAAAAGTGAATAGACAAAGGACACCCATTGGAACAATGAGAACCACGGATATAAACAGTAATGGTTGTACTTGGTTTTTTTCAAAGAAAAAGACAGAATCCAGAGTCTGAAAGAAACATAGAAAAATAACTATATATGGTGATAAAATACTGAATAAAAGATTCTAGATCAACAAATGGTGAATATTTTACATTTTATATATGGCATTATAAATGTAAAATAATAGTAAAATGTGTGGACAAAGATTATATATACACATAATTAAAAATAAATTGGTTCATCAGGAATTTCTATGAATATATTAAGTTAAAATTGTGTATTTACTAATTGTTAGATGATTGAGATAGTCCTAGGACAGGGCAGGGAGGAGGGCACCATCCAGGAATCTTGGATCTCCACTTTCAAGGCCAGCCACTAAAGAAATTAATTCTGAGTCAAACACTGCTTCTGTGGCCCTCCTCAGTGTTCTCATCCCTGAAAACTTCAAAAAGGACAGGAAAGAAAAGAAGAGACATACACCTCACTCTGATCTTTTAGACTCACGTAACTAAAGTGAGTGGATAGACTGTCACCTTGGAAGAAAAATTCAGGATTTTTTCGTTTTGTTTTTAGTTTTTGTGTAACACCAGCAATACTCAGTAGTAACTCCTGGCTCTGCACTCAGGAATCACTCCTAGTGGTACTCAGGGGACCATATGGGGTGCTGGGAATCAAATCCGGGTCAGGTATGTACAAAGCAAACACCCTCTCCATGGTACCATCCCCTCAGCCCCTGAATTAGAAATTCTAGGGAAACAATCGTCTCATTTTTGCCAAAGAATGATAGATACAATAACATGGACAAGTCACACGGACCTTTCCCAGTAGTAGGTTTGAAAAACAATGTCACTAAATTTTACTACATTATATTTCATATTTCTTGAAATGTCTATGAATGAAGTGCTACTGAAGTATATATTATTCTATTCAGTGTGGATTGCTTTACAACATAGCTAGAACCTATCACATAATTAGTTGGCAATTCTTTACTTATTTATTCCGAATCTTCATCCTTAAAGTTTGAGGGACATAGGAGCCCCTTCAATGTCTCTCCTGCAATGCTAATTCCCTAGTTAGCATACCTCGGTATCAGCAATCAGGGACACAGAGGCGCTGATGCAGGCATCATCTGCCTTCATTGCTGCTAACAAGCAAATGGAGCTGCCTACACCCTGGGCCATCTCGGAAGACTGAAGCATAATGAAGAGCTTGTTAAAGCTACTGGGACTAAGTTTCCTGTATAAACATAAACATCCTAGGGTACAAAGGCAATCTGTGAGGCTATTAAACACATACACATATATATCCAAATTCCTTTGGAGTTCCTCTTACATCTACCATTTTCCATGTCCCTCTTCTTTCCTAGGTCCTAGATCTTTTCCTAGCATGGTAATGACATGTCTGACACTAACTGGCCTTGGCACAGATGAACTTGAAAGAGAAAGCTCCAATACCCCTGGTCAGCAGTTTGTGGGAAAATCCACAAACTCCAAATTCCATTAAACTGGGAATGAGGAAGCAGGTCTGGAGTAAGAACACTGCAGGAAATAACCCAAACCAGGCTGAAGAGAGATGAACATGGGTCCAGAGACCTTTTCACCACATGGAACAAGAGGAAGAGGCTATCAGGAAATGCATTAAATATTGGGAAGATAGGAACAACCCCTATGGAGGGGGAGCAGTGAGTGGAGACTAAAGTAAAGAACCTGTCTAGAAATTCTTCCCACCCAGGTGGATCTATGATATGCAAAAGAGGAAGCCATAAGTGTTAAGGGTGAAGTGTGAAGGCTGGTTAACTCAACACATCTGTCCCCATTGAACTAACACATGCCTCATCCCAAAGGCCTTATTCTTGAAACAGTCCTAATTGGATCATGGAATGGTGCTTCACCAAGGAGAATAAGACTATGTGTTGCTGACGGCCAGCGTCCTTAGACAGCTTCTTCTTCATGGGGTTCGAGAGCCTTTCACAGGAGAGTGGGACACGGAGCAGACAGAAAAACGGAATATTATTGTAAAAATAAATTGCCACACACGATGTATGGGGACTTGCGTCTATGAAGACGAAGACAAGTTTATTAATTCTGCTGAGTGACTTTTAAAGTTGAACTCTGGAATGCAGAGTAATTTTCTTGGGGGATCAGAGAAGATGGGACCTGGTTGGAAGAGCACAATGGAAAAGGCTAGCTAAAATCTACATATTAAAGAACCTATATTGAGGGTGAAAAAGAGTTTTGTTGTGGGTTAGTTTTTGTTTTGGGTAAAAACAGGAGAAACTAGGTAATTTTCAGGAAAGTGGGAAGTTTTTGGGTAAGCAGGAGAAAACTAGTAATTTTCAGGGAAGAGAGAAAATGGTTTAGAGTTTTGGGGAAAAAATGAAAATTGCTTTCATCCTGAGCCGAGTTTTGGGAAAAACTTGATCTTGGCGCCAGGGTGGCACAGATCAGAGAGAACTGGTCAGTGGAGGAACTTTTGGTGGGAATTTGATACTTCCTCCTTTGTTAGAAGGAGAAATACTGAGGCCTGATTTCTAATGGTCAAAAATAAAAAGAGATATAGTCACAACCACGTTAGAATTAATGCCAAACACTCCACGCAAAAGGGTCAATTGATTGACTTCTCTTAGGCAGGCCTTTTTGGCAAAATAATTCCTTTTTCAGGAGTGCAGTGCACCTGGGAAGGCTAAGGAGCACTTCTGGTGTCTGCCCTTCCTGAGTGGGATGTGACAACTATGGACAATGCTTAAAGCACCTGGCCATGTATGACTCAAATCAGCTGAGGTTCCGCTCTGGAACCTGACATTGTCTGTAACATTCTTGTTAATTGATAAGAATATTTCAAAGAGGGACAGAGTTGGGGGGCATTGGTGGTAGGAATGTTGCACTGATGAAGGGGGTGTTCTTTTCATGACTGAAACCCAACTACAAACATGTTTATAATCATGGTGCTTAAATAAAAATTAAAAAAAAAAGAACCCAGATATAGGCCCTTAACTATAATTTAGTCTTATACTAAGCATCTCCCCATGCAAAGAGATCTTACACCTTCTTTACATTCCATTAAACTTTCATATATTCTAACACTGAGTCTGAACATCATGACCACTCAATATTACCGTTCTTGAAAATATGGAAGAATCCAGGAACCGTGGACAACTGTTGTCATCTGTAAAATTATAGACACAGTAAAATCACTTTTCTTTTCTCCTTTCACCTTTCCTGAGTTAATTAGAACAAGTCTTCGTAATTATGTCAACCCTGCCCCTTAGGTGATTTATGTTAAATTCTGGCTAATAAAAACCAGTCAAGGGAGAGTAAGAGGTAGAAGAACAAAAGAGAACAGTAAGAGAGCAACAGCAAATTAGAAATTGGTGAGCTAGAAGAAGACAGCTAGATCCTAGAGGCTTCTCAACCTTTTGATCCTTTTTGCACCTATTCTCATGACTTGGTCTATTTATTTTTGTATGACACCCCTTGCTGCTGACCCATTCATCTCAAAGTTAGTTGGAACATGGTGAATAATGCAAATTGTACATGGCTGGAGGCTGGCTGGAGGTGGCAGCTGTCACACACACACACACACACACACACACACACACACACACACACACACACACACACACACCCTGGAAACTAGATTTAAAAAATTCCCTACAGAGACCTGCCATCACCACTCCTGCCTACATCAAGCTGATATAATATTGATGAAGTTGTAGATGGTCCCAAAAAATCAAACCATGTTGGGTTCATTCAGAAGAAACCTAAGGATGGTGCAACTTTTCCAGATGATTCTTCCACTCTCTACTGACTTATCTGAGCTGGTGTATCTATTTGACCCTGCCTTTGACTTCACACCTTGACTAGACTGTGCAATGCTAAGCCTCTGGTCCTCCAGTCTCTTACCTCAGAGTACTAGGACACCCAGATGGAAAATCCCAAACCCCTCTCCAGTCATGAGGACTGGAGATAAACCAAGTTTTGCATATATATTTTGTGATGACAACTGTGTCATGGGCTACTGACTGTTCAGAGTTAGCTAGAGCGGTCAAGAATAGGATAATAAAACAACAATCTCACAGGAAGTGGTGGCCCTTAGGACACAGGTCTGGACCAATCATGGAGCTGAGACCTCTGAAGTTAAAATTCCTCTTATTTCAGTGAGAGCGGCAGGAGAGGGAGCTACCAGATAAGCAGCTGTCATCCTCATCTCCCTTGAGTTTCTGTGATGGAAGGAAAGGCCAAGAGTGGATTTTGCTCACACTGTGACACAAGAGACTCTCCTTGGCTTCCAAGGATAAAGGTTTAAAACACTCTAATTCCTCTACGAAGAAAAGTAATCCTCAAACACAAACTATAAAAACTCACAGTAGAGACCTGGAGTATATTCCAGAATGTCAAATATGACCAGAAACAAACTTGGAATTCCATCTCAGACATTATTATCAAATGGGCCTAGATACTAGTACTGATAGCAATGGAGGTGAACACAGACTAAGAGGAAAGAGGAAAGAAGAATTTC
>PVKC010046600.1:0-11196 GCA_004027635.1 Crocidura indochinensis
CCCAGTGGACATTACAATTTACCCAGGAGAATGTCCTTATATGTTACACACAGGCATTGTGGGACCACCACCCCCAGATACAATGGGTTTGATTCTGGGCAGAAGTTCCCTTAATGTAAAAGGTATATCAGTAATGACAGGCGTTATTGATTCAGATTCAAAGGGAGAAATTGTTGTAGTTATTAATGTGCCTGTTACTATGTAAAATATTATCTAAATAGATCAAGTACCTGGCAATCAACCTGACAAGAAGTGATAGACCTATACCATTAAAACCTCAAAACGCTCCAGAAAGAAATTAAGTGGACCTAAGTAAATGGAAGCACATCCCCTGCTCATATGTGGGAGGAATCAATATAATCAAAATGACTATCTTACCTAAATTACTTCATTGATTCTATTTAATTCCTATCCAATTTCAGACGCCATTTTTTAAGGAAGTAGAACAATCATTTATAAAGTTCATCTGGAACCACAAAAAACCTAGGCTAGCCTAATCCATACTGAAAAACATGAAACTGAATCCATACTGAAAAACATGAAACTGGGTGGCAATTCTTTACCCAACCTGAAGCTTTATTATAAAGCTGTAGTCATCCAAACAGCATGGTCCTGGAATAATGATGAAGTATCAAACCACTGGATTAAAACAGAATATCCAGAGATATACCCCCAAATATACGGTCAACTGATATTTGAGAAGGATGTAAGAGCCTGAAATGGAACATACAGTCTCTTCAACAAATGGTGTTGGAACAACTAGATAACCACCTGTAAGATAAAAAATATTGGTCCATTACTCACCTCCTACACAAAAATCAACTAAAATGAATTAAAGACCTGGAAATCAGACCTGAATCTATAAAGTTCATTGATGGGTTAATGGGTAGACCACTACAAGTCTTATACCTCAAAAAGTCTTTTATGATGGAATGCCATTGGCAAGAGTAATAACATCAAACATAAACAAATGGGACTACATGAAACTAAAGAGTTTCTGTATGGCAAAAGAAACACTGGTTAAAACTAAAAGACAGCTAACAGAGTGGGAAAAAAATTTCATACTCAACACATAAGACAAAGGATTGCTATCTAGGATATACAAAGCACTCAGAAAGGTGAGATACACCAAACCCAATATAGCCATAGAAAAATGGGGAGAAATAATGAATAGACACTTTTCCAAGGAAGACTGACAGATGGCCAAGAGATAGATGAAAACATGTTCACCATCACTTATCATTTGAGAAATCCAAATTAAGATAATGAGAACACCAGTGAGAATGGCACACATGAAAAAAGAATGGGTCCAATCTCTGTTGGTAAGAAAGGGACTCTCATCCACTGCTGGTTAGAATGCTCCTGGTCCAACTCCTCTGAAAATTAGTATGGAGAGTACTTAGTAAACTCAGAATTGAGCTGTCATATCGCAATTCTGGGTATCTAGGCACAAGATGGAAGAATATTTAGCCAAACTATGTATGCTCTCCACTATTCGTTGCAGCACTCAGCACAATAGTCAAAAACTGGAACCAACCTCGATGCCTAACAATGGATAAATGGATCTGAAGATGTGGTATCTATACACAATGGAATACTACATCGCAGATAGAAATAATACAATTGTGGATTTTACATCAACATAGATGGACCTCCAAAATATTATGTTAAATGAAGGATAAATAGAGAATGATAGCACTTCTTTGAGGTATTCAGAACATATACCACATGTACATGTCCACGAACAAATACAAGGGTCAAAAGGATAACAATCCCCAAACACCATAGGTGCCACTATGTAACGTGGTAAAGTGTTCAAGTAATGTGGAAGGGTGGCAACACAAGAGGCAAATACCCATTATAACCAAAGAATTCAGCAATGATGGAAGCAACAGTTTTTTAACGGACAGATATGCAATCAACCTCTAACCATAACCACGGAAGTCTATAATAATGTCCTAATGTATTTCTCCACAAAACCAGGCACAGAATATGATTGGAAGTCTGGTCTTCTCCTGTAGTGATTACTAATACCATGCTTTAATCCCTTAATTTTACCAAGTATTAAAATAACACTTCAGCTTCTTTATTCACAGGAGGCCTTGGAAACAAAGGGTGGATACCCTAATTTTAAACCTCGGCAGCCAATCATACCATATACATTGCCTATTATGTCAATGTCTTGATATGATACTCTAATTAACCCACTTACTTTTGTTTATGTCTTCAGTTAGAACCAGAAGCATATGATCATTCAGACCATTAAAACTGTCAATGGCGCACCACAGACCTATGCTACAGGTCCCACTCATCGAATACGTTTTGGCAAATCACTACTATCCTTTTTTCTCATTTCTTTCTTTCTTTCTTTCTTTCTTTCTTTCTTTCTTTCTTTCTTTCTTTCTTTCTTTCTTTCTGTCTATCTTTCTTTCCTCTTCTTCCCTCTACTTCTTTTTTCCCTCTGCCCTTTACTCTTCTTCATCACTTCAATCCATTGTACCCCATTTACTTATTCTTCTTTTCTCTTCTCTCTTATCTTTTGTTTACCCTCCTTTCTCTCCTAAGCCATATCTTAACCAATTATCTATCTTTTCTTAACTCAATCATATCTTAAGAGCTCAGACCCAGCCTATGAGGGTAAGACCTACAACAACAACAACCTAAAATTGAACACTGTCTTTATGTGGGCATGAATTCATAGACAGTGAACTCCTCTCTGATTGCCAAACCTAAATTGTAAACAAGTCATGTCTAAATTGTATATAGTCCCTCTTATATATTACCCCTATTCCCACTTTCAGAAATCCTTCTAGTCTCTTATCCCCCTATCCTGATTTATTATCCTTCCTTATTTAACCCTCTTTACCCTCAGTTATTAACCCAGTAGGTACCAGGACCCATCTCCTGCTCCAATAAACCACCACCAAGCTCCCAAACCAAAAGGACACCCTCCCAGCCCCATGTCACATGCCTTGGCAAGAAATTCAACCAATAAACCTGATTCATGCTTCACGGCCCTTCTTTTTACCCTCCAATCATGGACTGTTGCATGGCTACTGACTCAGCCCCAGAGGACCCCAGTCCAAGGACACTTCCCTCATGGCTACAAATAATTTTACAAACTCAGTAAGACACAATGTGTGATGACTAAGTTCCCTGGACTCCATCCACTACAAGAATATCTCAAAAGACTCAATGGGTAAGCCTATATTTCTTTTATGCGTTTGATGTCTCTATAATAATACCTCCTAGTCTGCTTATTTCCAAAAGTAAATCAGCCCCATGAGTAGCATTTTTTCTTTGTTGCCGTTTTTAAATGTATTTTTATTTATTTCTTCTCTTATATATCTATAGATATAGATATATTTTTTTCTTTCTTTCTCTCCCAACCTCACCTGTTTGGGTAATGCTTGGTACAAAAACCTACAAGAAAAGTCTTGAGGAGCCGGGCGGTGGCGCTAGAGGTAAGGTGCCTGTCTTGCCTGCGCTACCCTAGGACGGACCTAGGTTCGATCCCCCGGTGTCCCATATGATTCCCCCAAACCAGGCATGATTTCTGAGCTCATAGTCAGGAGTAACCCCTGAGTGTCACCGGGTGTGCCCCCCCAAAAAATTGGCTCTTCTGTGTGTTCCACAGCCGCTCCAGGAGTCGGGACTATGCTCCTAGCCTCTGTCAATGTGCACCCTGCGTGCAGCACCAGCAGCTGGCTCCAAGAGTGTAAGATGATACCAAGTATCAACCCCAAACAAAGGTGTTCCCCCAATATCATCCTTTCTTAAACTTCTTCCTTGATTTGTAAAAGTCCACTGAATATGTACTTTTGTCTATCTCTCTCTTGACCTGAAGCCTCCTGGTATTGGGAATTGGTTTTAAGAAAGAAAGAGGTGTTCTAGTTTGTTGGGCTCGAGGCAGAGTGTACGAGGTAAAAGGCCATGGACTCCATGATCATCCTTTCCTGGCTTTATTATTTCTTTCCTGCTACCTTTCTTTTCAGATCAGGTTTGGTGGGGTTTAGAAATACAGTGCCTAGAGTGATCTTAAAACACATATTTTATTTTGCACAAGAGTGGGCATATTGCATGAAGGGATTCTCAACGCATAGTTTTCTTTTCTGTGGATTCTCATGGTCAGAGTATTCATGATTAAAGTTGTGAGCTAATGCCATTAAATGCTGTTTTTCATATTGATTATGAATTCTGCATAATATAAGTGCCAATCAGAAAGTTTTTGCAAGAGTGGAAACATTTCAATATCTCCTTCTCAGACACAGCTATCCCAGAATCAGATTCTTTTTGAACTTATGTCATCTTATGTTTTATGTCATCTTATGTCATTTATGTCTCACTGAAAAACTACTTGTGAAATTCCCCTGCAGAGAAATATTAAATTCATAGAGAAAATGAACAATGTCTGCCAAATACACAAGCTTAGCTACCCATTGCTTGTCCAACTGGGGCTATATAAAGTCAGAGTTCTGCTCTCACAGGCACTGCACTTCTTCCCTCTTGCCAACAAGGCAGAGAGCACCCTTCCCCTGAACAGCCACTTCGCTTCCTCGTGGAGAAAATGCTAGTAGTGAGCATTCATACTCTCACCCAGGGTGGTAAATAGCCTGAATTTGATCACAATTGTGAATTTCACAAATTATCTTTACTGTGTCATCTGTCACAGAGTTTAGTTCAACAAGGAGTTTTTTTAATGCAGTCTATCATACAATGAATGGATAAAATGTACAGGTGTGCAATTTCTGTTTCCTGTGACTACACAAAAACACCAAGCCAAGCACAGTGCATCATCTGTACATACATCAACACAACAGATTATTATTCTGAGTGAAATGAGTCAGAAGGAGAGATGTAGACACAGAGTAATAATTTGTAGCACATAAGAATAATAAATGGCAATATGGTAATAATATCTAGAGAAAATAGGGGTGAGGGACAGGAAGACTAGTCCATGATAGGAAGTTTGCCATAAAAAAGTGGTGAGTTCAGTTAGAATAAAGAAAGGTACATTATGCCATTGATAGTTGGAACATATCACTCTGGACAAGAAATGGATGCTGAAATGGATAAGTGACATGCATGGTACCCTTTAATTAACGATATTGCAAACCACGGTGCCATTGATAGTTGGAACATATCACTCTGGACAAGAAATGGATGCTGAAATGGATAACTGACATGCATGGTACCCTTTAATTAACGATATTGCAAACCACGGTGCCATAAAGAAAATTTTGCAAGCCTCAGTCAGTGTCATAAAGGAAAAGATAAATAGAGAGTAAAAAGCAAAATGCCTGCCCCTGACATAGGCAGAGGAGAGTGAAGGGGAAGGAAATAAGGGACATGGTTGGTGGGGAAAGTGCACTGGTGAAGGGTGGTATACATTCTATGATTGAAACTCAAACATGAATTATTTTGTAACAAATATGCTTAAATAAAAAATTTTAAAATGTTTAAAGCACTCTATCATAATTCCTTTATGATATATCATATGCCTTTAACAAAGTGCCGTTTTTGTTTTTGTGTGTATTTCAGTTTGGTTTCTTGCAGCACACACTAAAGTGTGAATAGATATTTTTCCCTTTCAGTGAAATCACTACTTTTCTCTGGAACACTGTCCTTGTTTTTAAAGATTATTAAAAGGTTTTTCTCTTTTACCTTTTTCATCTTGTAGGGTTTCAAATTTTCAGCGCATTTTGGTTTTCAAGAGGAAATGTTTTGAAACGTTTTGCTTACTTATTATCAGAAATCAAAGTATTTTTCCTCGAGAAGGGTGTTTACTATCCAGAATCAGTGGATTCAAAAACTGTATTTCATGGTGGGTGCTACTTGACATCTAAATCAGCTTAATCATAAACTACACGGGAAAGGAAACACAATTTTTCAATGTTAGAAGAAGTTATTTCGTTTTAAAACAAATTATCTGTTTTTGCTCAAACATTTTGACAGAGAAACTTTGATTCACCTTCCAAGCCTGTTGCAACATCGCCAAGAAAATAATTCTGATATTGCGTTACCTATTTTAAAACAGCACTTTTAAATATGAGGGAAGCTTTTCTCAAAAGGTTTCAGGAGCTCAGAAACAGCAAAGCAACATTGGCCTTTGTTCAGAAACCTCTGGATGCCACTGTAACTGAATAAAATTTTTCTCCCTTTAATATGGACATTGGCAACTTTGAAATGCAAAACAAAGAACTGTGAAGCTCGAAATTTAAATGTCTTTGTGCTAATTTAGAAAGATTGGAGAAACACAAATGTGAACAAATGGTCTGCTTTGAAAGACCTGGAGAAGGAAGATATGTTGATTTTTAACACCTGGAATAGTATTCCTGACTCATAGTTAACTAAAAAAGTTAGCTTTTGCTGTTCTTTCCTTGTTCAGGTCTACATATTTATTTATGTTAACAATCATTTTCAAGCATTAATCTTATCAAGAGTAAATTGAGAAATTGTCTCATTGATGAGAACCTGGAATCGTGCCTAAAATTAAAAACAACATACAAACCTGACTTACTCAAACTATCCAAGGAAATGGAAGACCAATGTACACATTAGTGTTTGTGACTTTGTCAGTCATTGTCAGGATGTAATTTTCTCTACATTGTATGGCAAATTTTATGTAATTTGCTGTTATCGATAAATAATATTGTTCTAAAATTTTTGTTTTATTAGTTGTGTTGTTTCCTCCCGACCTATGTGGATACTAGCATGCAAAATATTTTCAATAAAAACTTATTGAAACTAAAAACAGTGTACCATTCTATGTATTTTTGGTTTAAAAATGTGGATCTTGGGGCCGGAGAGATAGCATGGAGATAAGGCGTTTGCCTCTCATACAGAAGGTCTGTGGTTCGAATCCAGGCATCCCATATGGTCCCCTGAGCTTGCCAGGAGCAATTTCTAAGCATAGAGCCATATGACCCCTGAGCACTGCCAAAAAAAAAACAAACAAACAACAAAACAACAAAAAAACAAAAATGTGCCTCTGAAATTAAGTTTCCATCGTGGTTTTGGTGAGATTTGGCTCAGTTGAAAAAAAAGGTTGCCGACCACTGTTCTAGACAATATAGATAAGGGCCAAGAGGACCTGTCCAGGGTAGAAAGCTTGCTACAAAGAGCCCTGAATGCAGTTAGGATGGAGAAGGGCCCATTATGTCAAGGATATTTGTAAATGAGCACTCTAGACAAAAAAATGTGGTGCTTAATGGGAAAAAGTGATATATTCTATTCCTTAATTAACAATAACAATAGTGCACACCACAGAGACAGAGAAAAGTAAAACATCTGTCCAGAGGCAGGTGGGGTGGGGGTTGCGTGGAAGAAAATTGGGGATATTGGTGGCAAAAAATGTGCTCTGTTGGTGTACATTGTATGACTAAAATGCAATAATGAATGCTTTTGTAACCCCAGTGCTTAAAGTAATTATTAAAAAATCTCTTTTCCTTTGTTTTGTTTAACTATTATTTATGCATTTTAAAATTGTCTTTTAATTTCTAATTTTTCAAGCTTTAATTTATACTCTCAATGACTGGAAATCTCAGTCCTTTAGAGATCTGAGAACATGGAATGGAATTCTCACAAATCAGTTAGTACCACCTCTTTAATATCTGCTATTTTAGAATTAATTGACAACTTTAGTCACATTAGCATTTACTAATAAAATAGATTACATAGACACTTTTTGAATGACAACATGCATTAAAAACTTTTAGTGAGAAATTGAAACAATTACTGGAATGACAAATAAGTATAATGTTAACAACTTGGCAATATATACTTAGTTAATCCTCTAAAACATTCTCTTATAACAATGCTAATTCAAAGGATCCACAGAGGCTCACCGCCATCATACTGAGAATTCACATAGAATTTTTAGATTATGATCCAATATTCTGACAGGAAAAAATTATTTATTAGGGTTTGAAGTTGTTTCTGTTTGTTCTGTCTGCATCTCATAGAGCTAGGGCATCTACAATGATACAAAATATGTGCTATATTTTAACTTGAATAAATATAACCATAGAATGCTCCAAGTTCTGACTGAAAATAGATAGCTTGGGGAGGTGATCTTGTCTGCTGTCAAAAATTTCAAAGCAGGCATGTAAACACAGTTTTCTAGCAGCAGCATGATGGCTTTAGAGGATCTCATGCTAAGGAAGTCAGTCTGAGATAAAGAATGATGTCTCTCTCCTATGTGGGGCATAAAGATACATACCAAGATAAATGCAGATGGCCAAAGGAACATAAAAGTAGAATTGATCCACCGAACTTAGTTGGGGTGTATGTAAAAAGGAGCGGTAATAGGGTCTTTGGGAGAGTGAAGTGGATACACTGATGGGTATGGTGGTATGGGATTATATACATTGGAAACCATCATTAATAGTATAGTAAATCACAGTTCTTTCTTTTAAAATGAAACTATTAGTTTCTCCTTGATAGTACTGAATACCTCATAGAAACCTTAGATTTCTCAGCTTAACATTATTTTGGATTTGATATGGCACTATCAGTTCCAATCAGACTATCCATTTACTTTATTGTATGTTTCTTACAGGAATGCTGCTTTCTTTAAATGAATACTATTTTATTTAGTCTTTAATATCACAATTAGAAATTATTCATTAAGGGGCTGGAGCAACAGCAGGAGGGCATTTACCTTGCACATGGCCAACCCAGGACAGCCAGTGGTTCGATTCCCGCATCCCATATGATCCCTGAGCATGCCAGAAGTGATTTCTGAGTGCAGAACCAGTAGCAACCCGAGTGTCACCAGGTGTGAACCCCCCAAAGAAACAAAATAAAAGAAATTATTAATTCCCTACAAGTTAAAGAAAGACATTTTTCCTTTTGTTAAAATATTTAAGTTAAAATATCTTCAAATATGCAATTGTAACAGTTTGAAATGTTCAGTTAAGACTGGAGATATTTAACATTCTGAACAATGATTAAATTTAAATGACTGGGGAAGAAAGACAATTGGGGAAGTGGTTGCTTTTAGTACCTGGCGAAGTTAATCTGAAGAAAAGAGATCCAGAAATGGAAATTAGATGACCTCTGGCAATTTTAAACTTGTGGTCCTCAACGTGTGGTTGGTCAGTGACATCACTTGGGCATTCCTGATAAATGCAGGTTCTTAGGTTTCACCAAGATCTGTTGACTTCCAGTTCTGGACGGTGTTTCCAGTGACCCAGCCTCCACTTAATAGATGCCCATTCAAGTGTGACGATTACAGATCAAAACTCTTTCAAATCCTACTGACATAGAAAATACAATTACCTTCTTTGATAATCTCTTTGTAAATTTTTGCCTTGCCGGGAAGATTGACCATAAAAGCACCAATAAAATGCAAAGCAGTTTGCTAATATTATTAATCAACTACAATCAGAATCAGGATCAATGCTGTTGGGGACAGGTTTCACAAATATGCTCTTGACTGTTCATGGTCCCTGTCCCCATATGAGAAAGTTCCATTACAGAGAAAAGTAGCTCAGAACATTTTCAATCAGATAGAGGGGTCATGGAAATAACTCAGTTTGCCATGGTAAGCAAGAAAACTTGCAAACTGTGCAAAAAGGCACCCCTCAGATCTAATAAGTGTTTGCATCCTGGCATAACTGCATCCCAATGTACTTGGTCCTTGCTGATTACAAATTGTACACTGAACTTCAGTCTCACTGATAAAGTCAGACCTAAAAACACTCTGTGGGATAGTGTTTGATTCTGGTTTACTTATCGTTTGGATTGTGTGTTTTATTAAAACCATAAAGCAATCTAGAGTTTCTCTGGTGTTCTACTTGAAGTTTTAGTGTGATATTATGATAACATTTGTCCTTCTTTCACTGCAATTAGCAGATTAGAAAATTTTCTGTTTACTGAAAGTTACAAATTCTTAGATCTTTCAGGTCTCATATCATAATGTCAAAAATCTTAGATATTGTATGGTCACCAAAATGCAATTGACTGTAGGTATTATTTTTATTAGGCTCCAAGCAACTGATTCTGGCCCTGGTAAACAAGTTGTGGAGATAGATTCATAATATTTTCCACAGAGATTTGGAGGTTTTAATAAGACAGTATAATTGTCAAAAATTGTGAAAAGGATTTAATGTATGTAACATCTGGTCACTTGAGAACATATATATATATATATATATATATATATATATATATATAAGTTGGCTCAAAGATGCAATAATGGACCTCTCTGCTATTAGAAGTGTTTGCATTTTCTAAGTAAACATGATTAGATTTGCTTGTGGATTTTTTTGTGGGGGGAGGATAACTGGTGGCACTTAGGAGTTAATTTTGCTCTGTGCTCAGAAATCGCTTCTGGCTCAAGGGACACATGGGATGCCAGAGAAAGAAACCGACATCAGTCCTGGGTTGACCATGTACAAGGCAAATGCCCTATTGCTCTGCTACCACTCTGGCCCTTGCTTGTGAAATTTGTGGAAACTGTCTACTATAATTTTTTCTCAGGTTTAGGGGATATTTTTTATTTTTCCTTAAGTGCATGAAAATAGTGACTTAAGCTGTCATGGAGTGCTCTGGACTGTGTTTAGGTTATAAAAGAGAATTTGTGAAATCATAGATCAATATGTGAACATATCATTGCCGCAGCTGATAAGAAGAGCTAAATGGAACAGATTTCTACTGCCAAAAGGGGGTGCTGGTAAAGGTGACCTTTACCTCTTGTTAATATTGGGGGTGATTACTGTCTCTTTACTGTGCCAAATTGTTCTATTACATTGTGGATGTTGTGACATGCCTTCCATACTCCCAAATATCACTCCCAAATATCTCTTTACCAATATTTCTAGTTTCCCTCCCATCAACACTCCAACCAGTCTACCTCTATAACAGACATTTTATTCTCTATTTTTTCTTTTTCCTTTTAGGCACTGTGATTTTAATGCTGCTGCTGAAATATTGAGATTTTACCTGGACCTGCAAAACATTACTTATCTCAGGATGACTTACTCTGTAGAGGTGCTGGAGATGTAAAGATACATATGACTTTGGGGTCAAAGTGATAGCATAGCTGGTAGAGCCCTTGCCTTGCATGCAACAAACCTAGGCCCAATACCTGACATCACATTTGATCCCCAATGCACTAGCTGGAGTGGTTCCTGATTGCAGAGTTAGTAGGTTAGGAGTAACCACAGAACACTGATTTGTGTGCTCCCCCCC
>PVKC010046601.1:0-11200 GCA_004027635.1 Crocidura indochinensis
AGACATTTAGCAAAAGAACAGAATTAACAATTGCCATTCATAGATAGTGACAGTGTGAATTATAGGTCAGGTGATGATGCTCAAGATTTTTAGAATTAGTTTTTAATATATATCTTATGTTATTGTAAAAGATAATTATTAGGATATTATGGATATACCTATTATTGCAATGACAGGTATAGTCCAAAAGTTAAACATATATCTTGAGCAAAAGCACTGTACCCTACATTAGTTTTTGTTTCTATGTAGTAAGGTTGGCCTCAGGATAAAAAAATTACATATATATAGAAATAGATATAGATACAGATATAAATGTAACCCTGACTTTTATTTCCCCCACTGGTTCTAAATAATTTGGCACTAACTCTTTGGGGATGACATTCATGAAAAACCCTATAATTTTCATTATTGTATTTCTCAGATGCAGGTACTTCCATTGCTGTGATTTATCTAAATTGTATTTTTGTCAAAGGTCTATAAAGGAGATAATGTGAAAAGTCTATTGGGATATTGTTAGTAAATTCATAAAATTACTTTCTGTATCCAGTTAAACCAAGTAATTTTTTAACTCATTGCTTTTAGGGCAGACTTATATATCATGGAAGACTTTAAGGGAATAGAAGTTAAGCATAAAAATTAAAGATTTTTTGTCCAAAAGCCTGTTAAGAGAAAATTACTATTTATGGAACTCAAGGACACTTTTCAGATGAGTGAACAATATAAGCCTAAAGTTCCAGAACTACACAGAAATATTGTTTACAGAATTTTTTTACTCACTTTATATTTTAACTTCATATTCAATTGTGAATTATTCTCCCCAGAATCATTTGCACACTACAGGGAAACATTTCCAACTGCCTCTTGATCTAAACAGACCACAGTTCAGGGTTCACTCTAAAAAGAGATTTCTTTCACATAAAAGATAGCCCTTAGCATTGCCATCTTTTTGGTGACCAGCAAGGAGAACATGATACAAATGTTGAGGAGGGTCTGACATCCTTTGTTATTCTGCACATGACGTCTATAAGTATTCACAAAGTCCTATCTTCACAGATTTCTTGACTCTTACCTTAGTCCTTGAGCAGAAAGTACATTTTCTTATTAGATACTCTCAATTCTATAATACTTAATTCTATAATACTTTGCCATCTGAGCCATGAGAAAATTTCAGTGGAGTCTCCCTCTTATAAATTAGAGGGGAAAAAACATTATGATAAGCATAAACGAGGGTTCCTTTTCCACTGGGACAAGTTGTCTCTAATTGTTCTGGTGTAAATAAATATCATAAATATAAGTTATATTTCACAGGGCACTGAATTTGTTTTTGTTTTCATTTACTTTTTCCTGATGGTAAATGATAAAGAACACTTTTTCCTTTACCATGGCCATTTTTTGAGGAAGTGTCTGTTTAGATTTTCTTCCCCTATCAACTAATCTTTTAATCTATTTTCTTGTTCTTTTAGTATCATCACACACACACACACACACACACACTTCACTCCTTTGTTAAACTGTGATCACTAGATTTAGAATTTCAATAACTCATTCTGAACTACTGCTATTATATACCCTATTTGATATACTTTATAAATGTCCTAATAATAAACTATTTTCACTTCATACAACCTGTGTATGCTTTATTGAACCAGATGGAGGCAACAGGGAATAAGCAGAAAATAGCTTGATTACATTCTCACAGTATATTCAAATATGTTCCTGAACTTTTACAGAGTTAGAACTACTAAATTTTCTAAACTATTAGTTTCAACATTGTAAAATGAAAGTTAATTTTTTCCTTCCCTCCCATTTCACCGTCTTGATTTGTGTGAAATTAAAGTCTGTAATAAAATGTGGGAAATATAAAAATTTCTTCTACAGTCCTCTTTCACCATCTTTTCTGCCTATGCTTATTCTATTATCTCAAGACAGAACTAAAAAGAAAGTAGCAATTTGAGAATAACAGCAATTATTCATGGTTATCATAAGTGTTCCTCTTATGGAATTAATCCAGGCCCAAATAATATTTGAGTTCTCAATTGAGGAACATTTTTATTATTCTTTCACTTATACTATGACCACTGGTTTTAGTTCACAGGACACAGTCCGTAGCTCTATAGTGCCATTGGGAACATGTAGACACATAAGGTACAATCTTCACAGGAAAATTATCCCTGTCTAGTCTCCTTATAATCTTCTTAAATTATTGAATTGGGTACCTATGACACTGGTATGAATATGTTTTAGATCCTTTCACATTATATGCATAAGTAGTTCTACAGGATCCAAAGCAGCTATCTAGCTGCTCTTATCTCTTAAATTATTCTTAAATTTTTACTGAAATCACATATTTTAATGAACTTATGCTTTTTAAGAAAAATAATCATCTACTTATAAAGTCCATAGGTTATTAATCTAAAAGCCTTAGTCTAAAACTCTCTCTAACCTAATCTGTAAAGCCTCTCTAATATATCCTCTAATCTATTGTGCTAATTCAGATATCCTTTTTTTCCCTAAATTTGTCCACTCTAATAATTTCTGGCCTTAATGCATGTCCACCACAATCATCACTTTTTAGATAGGAATTCTTGCTACAGACAACAAAAACTATGTTTGGTTAATTCTTGCAGAAAATGAATTAATTATAAAGATATGGGAGAGTTGAGAAAATCAACTGGAAAGCTGAAAATCTCTATGAAAATAGAAATTAAAGAGGGATAAAGCCTAGATCCCTTAATAAGAATTGCATTTTCAGGAAACCTCTTGTCATTAAGTATTAATGTCATCAAATGCTCATCAATCCACCACTGGGATTTTCGAGTCCTTTTCAACTACAGAAAAATTCTCTCCATGGTCTTCCCAGATAAGAACATATACTTTTTCTTAGCTAAATCTCATGACAGAACTCAAAAATATTGGGGTAGAAGAAAATGAGTTAGCATAATTAAGTATATTCATTTATTTTAAATAAAATGTATTACTTAAATTTAATTTTTATTGAACATAAAATGCACATCATTGTTTATTTTAAAATTTTAAATAATATATTGGCAACAATTAAATTATGGGAGAAAGATGTGATTGGACATGAGGCATTTATGCAAAACAATATTATCTTCCTTATAGAAAAATAATTTAAGATATCAATTGTTAAACAAAAAATATAGACTCTTTAAGAATACTAATTCACATTTGAAATAGAAGAAAAAAGGCCATTCATTACTTTTTAAGGGAAATATTATTTTACATTAATTCTTTTGAGACTGAAAAGATAAATAAGCTAAGCACAGATCACGCATGCAAAAGGACAGGTTCTATAACTGACACCACACAATATCTGAACACTATTGAGAGTGACTTCTGAGCTAAAAATAGCTTCTAAGTGTGACTGATGTGAGCCCAAAATTTAAATACAAAGATCTTCAATGAATTAATTAGTTCCATCTTACATACCCTATTATCCAGGGTATTCAGGGGCTAGAGAGATAGAACTTTAGGTAGGAGTGTTTGTCTTACAAGCAGCCAACTTAGGTTGCATTCCCACCTCATAAATTTTCCCAAACCCTATCTGGAGAAATCCCTGAGCAAAGAGACAAAAGTAATTCCTAACCATTGCCAGGTGTGACTCCAAAGCAGTGAAAATAGGTAATGGGATGCCTGGAGGTAGAGGTAGCAAGAAATATAAACAAGCCTCCAACCAGACAAATTCTCTTTGTCCCTCACCCAGATAGATTACAAAATAGAAGCTATTTCACTCACATTCAGGTAATCCTGACCAGAAACCAAGAAAAACTAGGGGGACATTAATTGCTTAGGTATAGTCACAGAGAGGTCCATTAACAAGTTATAAAACAGCATGACCCAGCAAGGAGACACAGATTGCAAGGTTCCAGCCACAGATTTCAGAGTAGGAAGGTATACATTGAATATAACAAAACAAGAACAGGTCATAATATACTTGAGGAAAGCAAATGAAAGAGACAAACCTAGGGTATCATACTCTGGATTGAACATATCTTCTAAATTCCTTGGGGGAAGCTAAAATGCTCTGCTCCATGAAACTTACTGTGCCTTGTCCTCAGGTCCCTCAAGAATAAGTCAATGTGTTCTTAATATCCACTATCTTCAGGAATTAGGGAAGATTTATCCTAAAAACAAACACAAACAAATAAAAATTCTTGAATGGTATTGACAGTTTTTCTTCAGATGCAAAGTCAAAGGATTCCATAGATTATTTAAGCTTTTGTTGGTAATCACTCTTGAAAAAGACTATAATTCTGAATGCTTGGGTACTTATTTATTGTCCAGGATATTTAATGTGATGTGATACCAATGTATGATATCAATCCCAGTACTTCTTGGTGTCCTATTGATTCCTGATGTGAAAAGAATGACACCCACACTGTCAAGATATTTATTCAACAATCATTTATTAAGTAAGAGGTATGTAGAAGAAGTGTAAAGAAGTACTTTCCTTGAATGCAGTTGACCCAACTTAAAATTCCACTGGAAGAGATTCCTGAGCACAGAGCCATGAATGTCCTGATAACTACTGGGAATAAGCCCTAAAAATTGCTGGTGCAGATCAACAACTGATTCCCCACCCTACCCTTTGCTCCCAAAAAGAATTGATCAAGAATTGTGTCAAATGCTAAGAATTCATGATGAATAAAAAGTAGGACAAAAGTTCACGTCCATGAGGCCATTTTTCTCACTTACTCACAAAGATAAACAGGTAAAATTTTTATTCTGTATCAGGGTAGTTCAACCACAACTCTTAACCACAAATATTATGGTGCTCACTGATTTACAGTTTATTTGGATCATGTTTCTAAATCATTCTTCCTGCTACTTTTTTTTCTGGCTGGATCTTTCTGCTCTGGGTTTGTTCCTTTGCTACTACATTCAATTCCAGAAATATCTGCAACTTAATGAGTTTCTGGTAAAAAAAAAATAGTACTATACCCAGCAAGGCCCATTAAACACAGAGAGGTGCAGTGATTGGAAAAGAACCATTCTTTATTAAATTTCACAAAGAAATGAGCTGGCAATATGCATTATTTATGAAATGTTTATGAGGCTTCCACCCAAAAATGTATAGGAACAATTGAATAAAAAATGGGAGCTTTATTGACATGAAAATGTCAGTTGGGGAGCATGTCTACTAACACAAGCTGTAAAATATGGTTTAAAGAGATCAAGTAGGGTATCTTTAATGCCTGGTAGGGTTTGGAGAATTATGCATATTTATGAGAGGGAACAGAATGCATGTTCAATTGAGGAATACATAATGGACATGCATTGCATGTGCAGAAATGTAAAGAAACATCATCAGTGTGGGTGTGCTTTTAGAGTGTTCAGGAAGTAAAAGGTGACAGGGGTTGAGAAGGATTTCAATATGCCATGTCCACTGAGCAATACTGTTCAATTGGGGATATGGGGTCTTTATATGTTTGGAAGTATTCTGAAGATACTTGGTCCCCTCAAAGTACAACAATTATAAGGAAATGTCTTCTCTACAGGAAAGATTGCCACATTCTCCAAATTTCAGGTCTCAGGCCAGTTTGTTTAGCTTTCCTAATCTGGAGAGTACTGCCAAATTTTCAGAGTGTAGTACTGGAATAATGAAAGTGCAAAGTTTAAAGAGGCTTTAATTATTTCATTACAATGTCAACCAATATTATTATAAACAAAACAGGTGTTCCTTAAATCATTCCACTGCTCAATCTTTTAAACTGGTTAGTCAGGTTTTAATATTTTCATAATTACTTAATCTTTCATGATACCAATTGATCTGGTAAAATAATAATTAACTGTCAGTTAAAATTTCATCACCATGTAAATTAAATACAAAAAAATGAAACACTCAGGAAGTAAAAACAATATACTTTTAAAACAATGTTTATTAGAAGGAAAAGTTATGAAACTTACTGGGAACCATAAATTTGGTGGATATGATGTTCAAAGGATAAATTTCTAACTTGGCTCTTTTTGATGTGGCAGTTTTGGTCTGTTTTCACACTTCTGGTGTGAAGAAATCTTTGCAAAAGTACAGATAAGTTAACATTGCTTTGAAAGTATTTGCACTTTATCTTTCTGATGTTTCTTTTAAGAAAAATAAAGGGGTTTATTTCTGTCAAGTGGTAATGAAATTATCATGAGTGCCTCCAAACTGCTTTGGTTCTTCATCAAAGTTTTGTTCTACATAGAATGGCTGACCTGAAAGAAAGGGAATTTAAAAAGTTTATGTAGCAATAGAATAAAGAAAAGAGGGGCACAAAAGGGAGATGACAGAGTCTCTACTTGTCTCTTCCTAACGGAATACAACTAGGAAAATCAAAATAAACCTAACTGCAAAAAAAAAATATCAATACAAGTCCATTCATTATGGTACTTTAGAAGTTGAATTGTGAAGTATAATTATTTTCAGGTAATAATTTTGAACTCAAAATTATGTTTTACTGAAACTATAGATCTATTAAAATGCCTTAATTTACCTAGACTATGAAATCCAACACTTTATTGACTTAAGATCAAATTGTTACTAATGAACATTAAAAAATTTAGAGTTTTCAGCCAATACATTTTAGGGGTATATGTATGCACATGTATTGTGATTTATGAATTATAGCTCTTGTTATTCAGAAATTATCCTGACTCTGCACCAGGATAGGTCCCAGTGGTTCTCAAATCCAATAATGTTTTTTGATAAGCAAAAAATATTTTCCAGACCTCTGAATTACCTCCATGGCTTTATTTAGAAATTGGAAATTAAAAAGTAAACTTCATCCTTAAAAAAGAAACTTGTGGAGGTAAGGTGTTTGCCTTTCATGCAAAAGGTCATCAGTTCGAATCTCGATGCCCCACATGGTCCCCCGTGCCTGCCAGGAGCAATTTCTGAGCATGGAGCCAGGAGTAACCCCTGAGCACTGCCAGGTGTGACCCAAAAACCAAAAAAAAAATTTGTTTATATTTTTCTCCTTTGATCTAGGGTACAAACCATAATACTTGCCTTTAAATAAATCAATACTATTCACACTGTGGCCCATGATTTTTGAGTATAAGAATATAAGAAGAGGATATGTGTCTAAAACTTTGTAGCTATAGTGATGCAGTGATTTAACATGGGCTTGATTTACTTTAAAAAAAAAAAGCTCTGTGCTTGAAATTTTTATTTAAATTTTATTTTCCAATAACTTATTTTGCAAAAACATCACTGAATAACCCTTAAGATAGAAAATTTACACTCTTTCACCAAAGATAGAAAACCAAAGTGAGCCCTAGTACTTAGTTACATTCCATCAACAACGTTTTGATTCCCTGACACCATACTTGGTTCCCTAGTAGCTCCAAAGCACTGGCAGGTGTGGCTCAAACAAAAAGAGTAGATATAAGAAAAAAAAAATAGTATTATTTGGAAAGGAAACAACGTTTTAATAAAAATTCGTCAACCTAGGTTAAAATCAGTTCTTAAAGTTGTTTTGTTTTAACATTACCTTACTCCCAAACTTTACTTTTCTTTCAAATAAATGTTAATTTGCTCTAACACTGGTTTGAATAAGTCAAATAGACTACTTCCATAAAATAAATTGTAATTTATCTTTTAATTTTTATGTTAACACAATATTAACAATGGTTTTATACTTTAACTAGAACAAATTTAATATCCTAGTATCATAAATAGTCATCTTTATTTTACACTCTTGCCACTGAGTTATCAATACTTAATGACTGTCAGTTACAAAATGTGGCCTTTGTCAAGATATCTTTCAAAGGTTTTTAATAGTTTCAAATTGAAACTATAAAAAATATTTCTATCAAGAACCTATACTCGCTATTACACTATCATGTCATCTTAATAATAGGATCATATTCATGTTTATATTTCCCTCTCTCTATTCTGTATACTACCACTGGTATTTATGATAAGTCTAGAAAGAGCAATGATAAAGAATATGTCTGGAAGACTGTCCAATTCCAAAAACCTATAAAATAAACAACTCCTTTACCTTGTAAGTAAATTTCAGATGTGTTAAGAACAAGTACAAATTAGATTTGTAAGTTATAACTAAGAATAATACAGATAATACTACACTGAGCAGAGAGTCTATTTTTTTTTTTTTTTTTTGGTTTTTGCGTCATGCCCAGCAGTGCTCAGGAGTTACTCCTGGCTCCATGCTCAGAAATTGCTCCTGGCAGGCCAGGCACGGGGGACCATATGGGGCATTGGGATTCGAACTGATGACCTTTTGCATGAAAGACAAACGCCTTACCTCCATGCTATCTCCCGGCCCCAGAGAGTCTATCTTTAAGGTGCAATAAAGAGTCTCTTAAAAGGAAATAAAGGAAATTCTTTATAAATTGGTAATAAAGAAGACTTAATTGCTGATATTCACAATTCACCATGAATTTCAGAAACATTTTTCTGAATAAAAGAAAGTAGATGTAAGAATATATAAATGGTTACATATGATAATTTATATTAAGTTGTATAAAATCAAAAATTGACAGCCATGGTAAAAAGTATTATATTATTATATCTTGAATGTAAGTATAGATTTAGGTACTAATTAGAAGCAAACATTTTGGATTCATGTTAATATACAAAATTTTTTTTGTTTGGGGACCATACCCCCACTGTAGAACCACAGTTAAGACACTAGCCTTGCATATTAAGACACTAGATTGATTCTGGTTCAATTAAGTTCATGGTATTAAATATAGTCCCCAGAACAGGACAAATCTCTGAATAAAACACCAGGAATAAGCCCAGGACACCATCAGATATGGCCCAAAGACACCCACACCACAAACAGGAATCAAATATTGTTTCACATCACACGATAGATTTTATTAATACCTTGATATATTTAGGGTAATTAAGTCAAAATAAATTTTAAAATATCACCCAAATTCTGAAGAATAATTTAAAGTCCTTAAATTGCATCCTTCATTTTTTTTCATAATCCAATCACTTATATAAGATAGGTATTAATTTAGGATACTTATCTGTCATCTGTTAATCCTTAGAACTTGACATCATTGAAATCAACACCTCAGTACTGCCTAATCATAGCCAAGCCAAAATT
Organism: Crocidura indochinensis; assembly: GCA_004027635.1. NCBI lineage: Eukaryota > Metazoa > Chordata > Mammalia > Eulipotyphla > Soricidae > Crocidura > Crocidura indochinensis. Next base: position 9,087 of record PVKC010046601.1, read on the forward strand.
ATTTTAAAATATAGAATTATAATGAAACAATATCTTTCCTTTACATTTCAATTCCTAATAACTGCAAGTAACTCCAAATAATATAAAAATTTCTATTTCATAAATAAAAATAATTGTTATGATGTTAAATGCTTACACTCACAAAATTGAAGAGCTTATATTGTTAAAGTTATGTCATCCAAGTTGCTTATTTATCAGCACTTACTCAAATTTATCTGAAAATACTCTCACAAAGTCACAAATAAACATCACTCAGAAGCTTATAGAAAAGTCAACAATTTAGGGCCAGAGTGGTGGTGCAAGCGGTAAGGCGTCTGCCTTGCCAATGCTACCCAAGGACAGACTGCAGTTCGATTCCCCAGGTGTCCCATATGGTCCCCCAAGCCAGGAGCCATTTCTAAGCACATAGCCAGGAGAGCTCCCCTCCCAAATAAAAAGTAAATAAAAATCAACAGTTTAGACATATTTTAAGAAATAAACAGAGGATGGAAGGATAGTGCATGAACTCAATCATTTGCCCTATATACCATCAGCCCCTTTTCAATCCTGTTATCACAAATGGGCACCTGAGCATATGGGATGTCATAAGGAACACCGATTACAGAGTCAGAAGTTAGTACTGAATCACTGGGTCTAATGCAACGATGCTTCCCTTCCCTGCACAAAGTTCCCTCCAAAATGCTATAATAACAATAATAATTATAATAATAAATGGGAGCTGTTTCAGCAAAGGTCCAGCTCAGAGTTGCTGGTTTGGGGTATGGAAGGGGTGGCAGAGAGAGCTGGTATCTTCTAAAGGCAGACAACACATGATTCGCAGATATTTTTCCCAAAAAAAGATATTTTGACTTTATTTGAAGTGACTTTCAGTTATTAGGAATTGAAATGTAAAGGACAGATTCTTTTCTCAGAAAACTTCATGAAGAAACACATCTAGGAAGGAATCATAACTCTACCCTGAAAGACAGATTTTGACTTCTGACCTCCAGAATGCAAAGTGGCTTCAAACACACATTGGCTTCAGATACATGGGTGTCAAGGTTGATGTATCCCTATAGGGATAACAATATTAAAATACTGAAGTTTTCCAGCAACTCCAGGCATCATTGCTGCATCTTCTGTAGGTGTGTTTTTGCTGTCAGACCTTAAGGAATTTTGGTCAGGTTCCTGTCTCTGCAGGGATCTCTAGAAGAGGGCTGAAGTAAGGCTATGGGCAAGGCAGAGATTTTTGATTTTGGTGCAGTGGATGTGACTTTTGCAGGGCAAAGACTCCCACCCAAAGAAACTGTAATAATGATAATAACAACAATAAAAGAAAGAGGAAACAACAGTCTCAAAATGAAATTTTGATAAGTGTAGGCAGGGATAATACCTGATATAAGTATATTTATTTATTTTTTTATTTTTATTTTTATTTTTTTTTTTACTTTTTTGGCCCACACTCAGTGACTCTCAGGATTATGTGCTCAGAAATCGCTTTTGACTTTGGGACCATATGGGAGATCAGACCATGGTCTGTCCTGTGTCAGTGAGTGCAAGGCAAAGGCCCTATCGCTTGCATCACAACCCACCCCAATATAGGTATATTTTTAACCTCTTCCAAAATTAAAATCTTCAAGCATTTAATATAAAATATTTGGTTATCACTGATGTGTTAATGTATATGAGAGCCCTCCTTTTTTGAGAGACAATTGAATAGTGATATATTTAAAATAATTAATTTGGCAATAATCTGGCCAGATCCTCTTTCTAACTATAAAATCTTTCCCTTTGGGGTACTCTCTTATAGAGCCTTTTTAACACTTGCTAGATGGATGATTTCACTATTGAAAAAAATATTTTTAGAAAACCAATTATATCTTTACAAACACACTTTTTTTAATAATTTTTATTTTGAGCAAAGTGGGTTACATATCTTTCACAATAATATTTTAAGTACATATTAATATTGAATCAGGGGAATTCCCACCACCAAAGTTGTCCTCCCCTCACCCCTAATTTTTGCATGTAAAGAAAGCTCTTGTTGACAATAATATTTTAGGTACATGATAACTTAATATCAGGGGGATTCCCTTCACCGAATTGTTCTCCCTACACCTCCGTTCCCATCCTAC
>PVKC010046602.1:0-11205 GCA_004027635.1 Crocidura indochinensis
CTGAAGTGAAATTCTTATCTTAGCAGAGCTTTTAATAGGGCTAGAGCCATCACATCTGACGTTAAAGACCTGGTGAGTTTCTAAAATGAGGTTCAGTAGACTAAGTCTTTAATTCATGCTTCTTTGCTGTTTCATTTTGATCTACATCTGGGAGTACTTGGGTTATCCTCAAATCTGTACACTGGAATTGCTTCTGATTATTCTCTAGACACCATGCAGTGTGGGGGATATAACCTAGACCTTTTGCTTGTAAAACATGTGCTTATCTGTTGAGCCATCTCTTCAGTGCACTTCTCAGGTTCTTTTCTTTTTTCTTAATCTGCTTTTGAGAGCAAGTCCAGCAGTGCTCAGGGCTCACTCCTGTTTCTGAGCTCAGGGATCAGTCCTTGTAGGTTTCAGGGGACACTATGGGGAGCTGGGAGTTGAACTTGGGTGGGCCACCTTCAAGGCAAGAGCCCTCTCTGCTGTACAATCTCTCTAGCCCCAATCACAAACTCTATAACAGAAAAAACAGGTATTTCTCATTGTGCTTTTTAAATAATGACTGCCTAATTGCCTTTCACGCTCACAGACACTTAGTAGTTAAGTGATGTTTGTTAGGAAATTCTCTTGGCCCTGGCTTTTTGAGAAAGATGATCAAAAGCACATCAAGAATGTCTGTTAATGCCATCATTATTTACTTAGTATAAATTTACAATAACAGGAAAATATGTTCATGGAAATAAAATATCATCTAAAGAATTGAAAGAATTGAAAATGATTCCCATCTTTGTTGTTTGACCTTACCTTCCTTTAGAAAACAAACAAACCTGTTTATCATTTTGTCATAGGAAACAATGACCATGTCGATAAAAAAGAGGGTAAACTTAGGTAGGAATAATAAATAACTATCATCTTGGATGAAAAGCCTTTGTAAAAAGATTTTTTTAGTCCTTTAACTATTCTTTTGAAGAAAGATGTGTGTAATAAGAGTTAATTAAAGGAGCAGACATTCAGATCTTTATCTATATCTATTTCATGACCAAATAACGTCAGAGTTGATAGGCCACCTCCTCAAAATTAGCTCAATTGCATTTGTCTTTTATTCTGTGGGTCTTTTGCTTCCACTAAATCAGCTGTTCCTCAGATATATCTTATATTTTCTTAACGTGTTATCTTTGTTTATGCTGCTTCATCTTAGATTTGCATCCCCTCTGTTGTGAATCTGACTCTTCATCAATTCTTCAACTCTAGTGCAAATACTTTATGCTATTGCATGTTCTTTCTGATCTCACAGAAAGAATATCTGTTCTGTCTCCAACTCCACTACTTTAATAATCTGGTAGCATTTGAGTTTTATGTTCACATTTTTTTATTTTTTCTGCCACACCCAGTGACACTCAGGGTTTACTCTTGGCTATGTGCTCAGTATTGCTCCTGGCTTGGGGGACCACATTAGTCGCTGGAGGATCTAACCATGTTCTGTCCTAGGTCAGCCACATGCAAGGCAAATGCTTACCACTGTGCCAAAGCTCCAGCCCCTTATATTCACTTTTGATATAAAATTATTTGATGATTTTTGTTACTTTTTATTTTTGTTTTGAGGTCACACCAGAGGTCCTCAGAGCATACTCCTGGCTCTGCACAGAGGCAGCACTCCTGGCCAGATTTACTCGACCATATGGGTGCTGAGAATTGACCCAGGGTCGATTGCCTTTACAGCAAATATATCCTGCCCACTGCAATATTTCTGTGGCCCTTGGAAATATTTATTTTAAGATAATTTTACAAAAATATTGAATTTCCTTTGGAGAATGAAGTCTCTTAGCTATCACTGAAACCTGAGAAAATTAAAGGGAACTTGAGGGACAAGGGTAAAAAGAGGGCATTTCTATACAGGGTTTAAATAATCAGAGAACTCATACAGGCATTTTTGGCTCTCTAACACTTAGAATTTGAAAAGTATCTAGCCAAAGGATCTTGATTCTCCTTTCTGACCAGATATATGATTCTTGTGAAATTCAACTGGCTTAGAATACCAGTTGCTGGTTTCTTCATTGTGTTTGGTCTACCATTTCCCTCATTTTCAGTAGGATTAGGCTTTGTGTCTGAAACTTCTGTTAATTGATTACAATAACTATAAGATTCTTCTCATGAAAATCTGAATGTAAGTAACAGTTTTCCTAGGAAAAAGATCTTTTCTAATCCAAAGATAATTCAAGCACCCTGAAAAATGAAGTCGATGACTTGAAGGTTGTCATGTCCTCTCTTGACAGTGTCCCTCCTCTTCTGCACAGCCTGAGTATAAGTATCAACTCTGATCCTTGTAGGATCTTGTGTAGGCTACCCTGGTATTAATGACTCTCCTTGTAAGTCAGGTATAGGTTGTGTTGTCATGACCCAGGTATGTGCTACAGAGTTGGCTGGCTCCATTATTTCCATTCTACCAAATTGAGTGCAGGATGCTTTTAGTCATTCTTAAGTTTTTTTTTATTTTGTGCCTTGATATTTAGGTTTTAGTGCATTTGTCTTATCTTATATTAGTCATTTGATTGCCAGGACTCAGAACACATTTTCACTCTGCTTTATGTGATTCTCAAAGCCAAACAGAGCATTAAAATCAGTCCCTTAGCAATTTTCATTCATATTTGAGGGTCTGTCATTGTCAGGCACTGAGTTTGCAGAATGAGTAAAAAATACCTGCCATAAAATCATTTATGAGAGACAGGCATATTAACAAACAACTTCAATATGATCAGATCCATACAAAGATAAAACCATGCATATTGTGGTATGGAGTGCAGAGTTGATGCAATTTTGTGTGGGATGGCACACCTGGCAGTGCACAGGGCTGCCTAGTTATGTGCTTAGGTCAGGGGTCACTTCTAGTAGGACCGAGGGAGGCCATATATATTGCTAGAGATTGAATTTGAGTGGCACATATACAAGGCAAGCAACTTACTTGTATTATTTTTCTGGCCCTCAGAGCTAGAACTTAATCAGAAAGAAAGTTTAATCTAGTTGTAGTCCTGGTCAAAAGATGAGAAATACAAATTTGGGATTTCAGGTTGAAGCTATTCTGAAGGATAACAACATTCAGAATCTGAGTAAGTCCTGATGAAGCAAATGTATGTGAATTTAGGGCATGAGATGGATTTTCCAACTCACCAATACTATCAGGAAGAGGACAAGAAAATTCCAGTACGTTAGGTGCCAGAATACTCCCTGCGTCTAGGAGAAGCCCAGGAGAGGACTATATCGTCATTCCAAAGGGAAGTAGAAGATGCTCTCTTCAGATAGTGTGAATTTATGGGCAACTTCCAGCAATATTCAACCCAGTTCTCTTTGTCCCAATAGTCCTGAGACCTGTATTGGCCACCCAAATAGCACTTGAGAGAACATGAGGTGCTATAAATAGAACCTAAAGTCAATGCATGCTAGTGATAGGCTTTTGCTCTTGGGACTAGCTCTTTTACCCCTCTTTTTTATTTTAAAATATGTATCTGCAATAGTACTTAGGTACTCATTGCCAGGATCATTAAAGTGATACTGAGTCTGACAACATGTTAGAGGATCTTTGCATGAAGCTGAATTAATCATCTAATAAAGGCAGAGAGAAAACAGATGGGAGCTGGTTTCCTCTTAAACACATCTCTTCTGAGTAAAACTCTAGGTTTATATGAGATCAAGCAGCTCAACTGGTGAGAATTCAACTTGAGACTGTCTCTGTATAGAGCCAAGTCTTCATTGCACTAGAAAACAAGAATGCTTTGTGAAAATACTCAGTGTACAGTACAGAAAATTTATAAGTTGAATACATTGTAGATTAAAATGCTAGAAAGGTATCATTGCAAAGGAACTTACTGATAAGCTAGGCTACCTTTTTCTTATTTCTTTATAAGTACTTCTCTTCCAAAGTTTAATGTTCACGATGAGTTCTAATACTATCTTCTTACTGTGCAAGTAGAAAATTTATTGTCCTCCACAGTTCTTTTCTCTCATTTTATATCAAATTCATCATATCCTACTGATTTTATCTCTAAAATAGCCCTTAAATTCATCCACTGATCAAATTAATTAATCTCCATTAATTAACAAATTTAAAGTATTATAACATTCTTTTTGTAGCAGCTTTGAGATAGAATTCACATAACATATAGTCTAACTCTTTTAAGCATACAGTTCAGAGATGTTTAGTATAGTTATGTAGCATTTTGTAACCATCACCACTGTTTAATTTTAGAACCATTTTATAATCTCAAAGAAAATCCTATAATCCTAATTAGTCAATTTCTATTCTCAGCACAGGCCACTTCTAAGCAGTTATTTATCTAAACACTGTGTTTATTTCTTTTTATGTGTGTGGTTTTTGGGTCACACTCAGCAGTGCTCAGGAGTTATTCCTGGCTCCATGCTCAGAATTTGCTCCTGGCAGGCACAGAGGACCATATGGTACGCCGGGATTTGAATTGATGACCTTCTGCATGGAAGGCAAACGCCTTACCTCCATGCTATCTCTCCGGCCCCCACTGTGCTTATTTCTGTTGACTTATTTATCCTGGGTATTTCATTTACGTGTATTTAGATATGTAGTATTTCATAATTAGTTTCTTTTACCTCACATTTCAAGATTGATCTTATCTAGTATGAATACTTTGTTACTTCCATGGTTCAATAATAATTCATTGTGTAGATTTAGCATGTATTGTTTACTTATTTATTGGGTTAAAAAATATTTGGGTTGTTTCCATTTGGTTTTGGGGGGGTTATTTTTTTTTATGTTAAACCGGGCAGCGCTCAGGAGTTACTCCTGGCTCTATGTTCAGAAGTTGCTCCTGGCAGGCTCAGGAGACCATATGGGATGCCGGATTCAAACCACTGTCTGTCCTGGATCGACTGCATGCAGGGCAAACGCCCTACTACTCCTGCTCCCCACTTTTTAACACTACTATGGATAACATTGTTGTGCTGACCTATTGGTTCTCATTTGAGTATATTTTTATTTTCTCCTGAGTGTATACCTAAAAATGGGATTATAGAATCATATAATATCTTTAAGTTTATCATTTTGAGGAATTGCCAAACTTTTCTCTAAACTGGCTCCAAAGTTTTATATTACCAATAACAGTATGATTATTTTTCCATCTATTCTCAAACATTATTACCTGCCTTTTGATTCAACCTTCAAAGTGGAGTCATTGGTTTTGATTTTTTTTTTTTTTTGGTTTTTGAGCCATACCCAGTGATGCTCAGGGGTTACTCCTGGCTATGCACTCAGAAATCGCTCCTGGCTTAGGGGACCATATGAGACAACAGGGGATCAAACCATGGTCCATCCTTGGTTAGCGTGTGCAGGGCATATGCCCTACTACTTGTGCCACTGTTCCGGCCCCATGGTTTTAATTTTCATTTTCTTAAATAAGTAACTATGTTGGGCATATTTTATACATTGGTCATTCATGCATAATTTTTAAGAAATTGTCATTCAATATTTTCCCTATTTTAAGAATCAGATTTTCTGGGATCCGGAGAGGTAGCACAGTGGTAGGGAGTTTACCTTGCATACAACCAATTCAGGATAGACAGTGGCTTGAATTGTGGCATCCGATATGGTCTTCTGAGCCTGCCAGGGGCCTATTTCTGAGTGCAGAGCCAGGATTAACCCTTGAACACTGCCGAGTGTGACCCCCACCAAAAATAAACAAAAAAAAAGAAAAAGAATCAGATTTTCTTTTTCTTACTAATATTTTAACATATTCTGGGAACAACTATCTTAGCAGAAGTAGAACTGACGAATAATTTTTCTCCCATTTTTTCAACCATATTCTCTCTTTTAAGTGTTTATGAGTTTGCAATGCTTTTATTGAAGTAATAAAGCAGTTTAACATTACGTATGTTTCTGGTGCACATAATTCTCAGAAAGTATCTGTATATATTTTTTAAGCTCGCCACTGAAAATCCAATTGTATTCCTCACTCTTTAATTCACCACCTTCACCACATATAAACACTCAGCCTCTGATAACTACTAATTTGGTCATATTGCCTAATTTCTTTTGATTTGTATAGTTTATTGATTTGCTTCACATATGTACCTATATAAATAACATTATATGGTGTTTATTTTTCTCCTTCTGACTTGCCTCCTTAATTAAGATACCCTTTTGGTACAACCATGTAGCAAATGTATTTCTTTCTTTTTGGGGGGGCCACACCTAGCGGTGCTCAGGGGTTACTCCTGGCTGTCTGCTCAGAAATAGCTCCTGTCAGTCACGGGGGACCATATGGGATACTGGGATTCCAACCAACCACCTTTGGTCCTGGATCAGCTGCTTGCAAGGCAAACTCCGCTGTGCTATCTCTCCAGACCCACAAATGTATTTTTTATATATTTTATTTAAACAACATGATTACATACATGATTGTGTTTGGGTTTCAGTCATGTAAAGAACACCACCCATCACCAGTGCAATGTTCCCATCAGCATTGTCCCAAATCTCCCTCCTCCCACCCACCTCCTGCCTGTACTCTAGACAGGCTCTCCATTTCCCTCATACATTTTCATTATTAGGACAGTTCAAATGTAGTTATTTCTCTAACCGAACTCATCACTCTTTGTGGTGAGCTTCATGAGTTGAGCTGGAACTTCCAGCTCTTTTCTCTTTTGTGTCTGAAAATTATTAGTGCAAGAATGTCTTTCATTTTTCTTAAAACCCATAGATGAGTGAGGGCACTCTACGTTTCTCTCTCTCTCTCTCTTTCTGACTTATTTCACTCAGCATAATAGATTCCATGTACATCCATGTATAGGAAAATTTCATGATTTCATCTCTCCTGACAGCTGCATAATATTCCATTGTGTACCACAGTTTTTTTTTTAGCCATTCATCTGTTGAAGGGCATCTTGGTTGTTTCCAGAGTCTTGCTATGGTAAATAGTGCTGCAATGAATATAGGTGCAAGGAAGGGGTTTTTGTATTGTATTTTTGTGTTCCTAGGGTATATTCCTAGGAGTGGTATAGTTGATCGTATGGAAGTTGATTTCCAGTTTCTGGAGGAATCTCCATATTGCTTTCCATAAAGGTTGAACACACGGCATTCCCACCAGCAGTGGATAAGTGTTCCTTTCTCTCCACATCCCCGCCAACACTGTTTGTTTTCGTTCTTTGTGATGTGTGCCATACTCTGTGGTGTGAGGTGGTACCTCATAGTTGTTTTGATTTGCATCTCCCTGATGACTAGTGATGTTGAGCATTTTTTCACGTGTCTTTTGGCAAATGCATTTTTAAAGCAAAACTCTTATAATGTTGATGATGTTCTGTTTGTTATTTTCTGTGAGTGCTAATGTTTTTAGTGGCATATCTAAGAATTCTCTCCTAGCATATTGTCATACACTATTGTTTGAATGTTTTCTTTGAAGCATTTTGTAGTTTTAGTTTTTATGTTCCTTTGACATATTTTCATTAATATTTCACATATGATATTAATATTGATTCCACTTTATTCTTTTTCAGTTGTACCAGAACCATTTTTTTGAGATGAATATTGTTTTCCTGTTGCCTTGACTTAGCACCCTTGTCAAAAATCAATTGAACTAAGTGTGACAGTCACAGTAGACTCTCAGCTGTTTTCCTTGAATCACTCTAGGTTTTTTTTTTTTTTTTTTGGTTTTTGGTTTTTGGGTCACATCCGGCAGTGCTCAGGGGTTACTCCTGGCTCCAAGCTCAGAAATTGCTCCTGGCAGGCACGGGGGACCATATGGGGCATCGGGATTCGAACCGATGACCTTTTGCATGAAAGGCAAACGACCTGCCTCCATGCTATCTCCTGGGCCCCGAATCACTCTAGGTTTTTAAATTTATTCTCCGCATGCAAGACTGAGTCATCTTTATTAAGATAATAACCAAACCTATCCTTTTTACCTCATAAATATACATAAAAACTTTCAGTGGTTTCTCATCCTAATAAGGATTACAAATTCTTTCATTCTTCCTTTTATTCTCTTCCTTGATCCCTCCCTCCCTCTCTTCATTCCTTCCTCCCTTCTTTTTCCATATTTTTTCTTCCTCCCTCTCTCTTCCTTCATTTCTCTATCCTTCCTTAATTCCTTCCTTCCTTTCTTTCTTTTTTCTTTTTCTTTCTTTTCTTCCTTCTTCATTTCTTTCTTTCTCTTTCCTTCTTCCTTTCTCTTTTTCTTTCTCTTTCTTCCTTCCTTTTTTCCTTCCTTCCTTTCTTCCTTCCTTCCTTTCTCTTTCTTTCTTTTTTCTTTATTTAAATATTTTGATTACATATATGTTTGTGATTAGGTTTCGGTCATGTAAAGAACACCCCCTTCACCAGTGCAACATTCCCACCCCCAATGTCCCAAGTCTCCCTCCCTCCCACCACACCCCCACCTGTACTCCAGACAGGTTTTCCAGTTCCCTCATTCATTCACATGATTATGGTAATTGTCTGTGTAGTTATTTCTATAACTGCACTCACCACTCTTTGTGGTGAGCTTCATGAAGTGAGCTGTAAGTTCCAGCCCTCCTCTCATTGTCTCTGAGGATTATGGCAAAAGTGATTTTATTTTCCTTAAAACCCATAGATGAGTGAGACTATTCTGTGTCTATCTCTCTTTCTCTTTCTTTCTCCCTTTCTTTTTCTTTCTTTTCTTTCTTTCTTTCTTTCTTTCTTTTTCTTTCTTTCTTTCTTTCTCTCTTTCTTTCTCTCTCTTTCTTTCTTTCTTTCTTTCTTTCTTTCTTTCTTTCTCTTTCTCTCTCTTTCTTTCTTTCTTTCTTCTTTCTTTCTTTCTTTCTTTCTTTCTTTCTTTCTTTCTTTCTTTCTTTCTTTCTTTCTTTCTTTCTTTCTTTCTTTCTTTCTTTCTTTCTTTCTTTCTTTCTTTCTTCCTTCCTTTCTTTTTCTTTCTTTCTGAATTAGACCAAATGGCAACTAAATATATCTTTTCTAGGAATTCTACTGAGATATGGTCATTAATTAAGTGATCACACACCTAAGTGTAAAATTTTGACAATTGCTACAAAAGAACTTTCTTTTGGTTTGCTTGGTTTGGTTTGGTGGAGGTAAGGTCACACCCAGAGTGTGCTCAGAGTTCACTCATGGAGGATTGGGAAGGGAACATTTGTGGTGACAAGGTACAAACCTTGGTTGGCCCTGTGCAAGGCAAGTACTCTAACCACTGTACTGTTACTGGGTCCTGCAACAACTTTTTGTTGTTGTTGTTTTTGTGCCACACCCAGTGACGCTCAGGGATAACTCCTGGCTATGTGCTTGGACATCGCTCCTGACTTGGGGGAACCACATGGGATACCAGGGGATCGAACCATGGCCTGTCCTCGGCTAGCGCTAGCAAGGCAGACATCAAACGGCTTGCATCACTGCTCTGGCCCCTGCAACATTCTTGTTAATGAGTGCTTTTAATTAAAGGATTTGACAAAGCCAAATTTGGGGAAGGCTTCTTCTTCTTCTTCTTCTTCTTCTTCTTCTTCTTCTTCTTCTTCTTCTTCTTCTTCTTCTTCTTCTTCTTTTCTTCTTCTTCTTCCTTCTTTTTCTTCCTCCTCCTCCTTCTTTTTTCTTCCTTCTCTTCTTTCTTCCTTCTTCCTCCTCCTCCTTCTTGTTCTTCCTCTTCTTCTTCCTCTTCTCCTCCTTCTCCTCCTCTTTCCTCCTCCTTCTTTCTTCTTTTTCTTCTTCTCCTCCTCCTTTTCTGCCTCCTCCTCTTCTATTTCTTCTCCTTCTCCTCCTCCTTCTCTTTCTCCTTCTCCTTCTCTTTATTCTTCTTTTCTTCTTCTCCTCCATCTCCTTCGCCTCCTCCTTCTTTCTTCTTCATCTTCTCCTCCTCTTCTTTTCTATTTCTTTTTCTCCTTCTCTTCTTCCCTTTCTCCTTATTCTTCTCTTTCTTCTTCTCTTCTTCGTCTTCTCCTCCTCCTCCTTCTCTCTTTCTTCTTCTCCTCCTCCTCCTTCTTGTTCTTGTTTTTGTTCTTCTTGTTCTTGTTCTTATTCTTGTTCTTCTTGTTCTTGTTCTTGTTCTTGTTCTTCTTCTTCTTCTTCTGCTACTTCCCTTTCTACATCTCCTTCCCCTTCTCCTCCTTCCTCCTCTCCTTCCCCCTTCTCCTTCTCATTCTCCTACTCCTTCTGTGTTCAGGGCACCCAGGTTCTACTCCTATCTATTCAGCCAAACCTGGTGGTGGTTTAGTGTGAAAGCCCAAGTAAAAAGTGCTACGGGGGCTCTGCCATGTTCAGAAATCTCCAGGGCCACAACTAATGATGGTAGGAAGATTATATGTGCTTCTGTCGTTGAACTGTGTTCTGCCTCCATGGTCCAGCCTTTTTCTTTCTTGTTGTTTTGGGGCCATACTCAGCAATGCTTAGGAGTTGTTCCTGACTCTATGCTCAGGAGTGACTGTTGGTGGTGCTTAGGGAACTATATGTAGTACCAAGAATTGAACCAGGATTGTAGACACCTCAGCCCATGCGAGGTCAATGGCTCAACCTCTGTGCTCTCTTTCCTGCCTTTTGTGTCCAGGCTTTTCTCTAGCATACCTTACTTTGTAGATTTAGTGATATGTTTGTTTTTGTTTGGGGGCCATCTTTGGCTGTGCTCAGGGCTGACTTCTGGTTCTGCACTCAAAGATCAATCCTGGTGAGCTCAGGGGGACATCATGGGGTGCTACGGACCTATAGCATTCCATAAGGCAGTCACAATAACCTGCTCCAGTCCTATAGCCATATTTTCAATGATTCCATTATGAGACAGTGTTTGGATGGTACTTTTTGTCTTAGAACTGAACTAGTTTTTATTAGTACTTACATCTTGCTATAGGTACCAGATACCAGGCGGAACTAAATGTAGATATCCATGTTAAACATATAGAACATGGGGCTGGAGAAATATTATCGTGGGTAGGACACTTGCCATGTACAGAACTGACTGCATCCTCTGCATCACATGTGGTTTTGTGAACACCACCAGAAGTGATCCCTGAGCATAAAGCCAGAAGACTTGAGCACTGCCAGGTATACCACAAATACAAAATATTACAAAACAAAACACATATACACACATACAAAATTTATGTTCTCTATTTTTGTTTTGTGTTTATATAATGTATATATCATAAAAGGGTAGCAGAATGAAGTTTTCCTATAAAATACAAGCTTTGATATTGTTAGGGAGATAGCTGAATGGAGAACATTTGCCTGACATGCACAGGGCCTGGATTCAATCT
>PVKC010046603.1:0-11207 GCA_004027635.1 Crocidura indochinensis
TCAATTCATGTCCTTCAAAATAGTTCTGGGATTGTTAGATCCACTGTATGTCTTTGGTCTGAGATTAGAACTGTGTGTTACTGAAGTTAAGAAGGGTAAACCTGGGGTACTGATAGTTGGGAGGAGCACAGGTTTGCAAAAAGTAGACTGGTATGACAGTGAAAGCCTGAGTATAGCTGAGCAGCTATCTGTCACCCCCCAGATCAAACTCCACCACATAACCAAACAGTGGAGCCGGCCTGGAAGTGGGGAAAACCCAGGGTGCCCCATAAGGTCCTCCCAGGAGCCCACCTGGAGATCCGGAGGAAAGAGGAAGACGGGGGTCAGGTGACCCAGGTCCGAGAGCCCCCATCCTAGGCCGGGCCAAGAGGCCTCTGGCACATACGGAGGTCTGCCAAAGGCCAGCCCGTGCCGGCTGAGAATCTAATATCTGTTTTTGTTTTTGTTTTTTGTTTTGGGGCCACACCCAGTGATGCTCAGAGGTTACTCCTGGCTATTCCCTCAGAAGTCGCTCCTGGCAGGCACGGGGGGCCATATGGGGAACCGGGGGATTGAACCACGGTCCGTCCTAGGTTAGCGCAGGCACCTTACCTCCAGTGCCACCGCCCAGCCCCATCAACTTAATATCTGGTAGTAGTTCTTCTGGTTTATAGATAGCTACCTTCTCACTTTGTGCCCACAGAATGGAAAACACCTGTGTCTCTTATAAAGAATGTAGTTCTAAGGAATGAGTGCTATAATTACATTTATGACCTCATTTAATGTTATGATCTCTTCATAAGCCCCAGTCATATCTGGAATTAGGCCCTCAACATAGAATTTTGGGAGAGAGGAGGTCGGGCGGTGGCGCTGGAGGTAAGGTGCCTGCCTTGCCTGCACTAACCTAGGATGGTTCGATCCCTGGTTCCCCATATGGTCCCCTGTGCCTGCCAGGAGCGACTTCTGAGTGAATAGCCAGGAGTAACCCCTGAGCGTCACCGGGTGTGGCCCAAAAACAAAAAAAACAAACAAACAAAAAAGAATTTTGGGAGAGAAAATTCAGACTACAGAACCCCAAACAGAATATAGTAAACATAACAGTTTTGGTCAGTTTTGCTCTCAGAACCAACAAAAGTCTCACAGGTGAAACAGGAGTTGCTGCCACTTTAAAACTACTAACTTTTAAGGAATGTCCTCAGGCAAGAAAGCAATTTAGGGAGGGACAGGTAAAAATCCTTGCAAAATCTTAGTACTTCCTGAAGTGTTTTTACTTGATTGATATCAATTTTGAATGGCTCTACAAAGTTCACACAAAATTGGGTCTAACAGATAGTTTTTTTCCATGTTTCTATGGTAGAACAGGAGCTGGACCATCTTATGTTGTTTGCTTTCTTTATTCAAGACTCTAATTTTTGCATGTTTCTTTTAAGCATGTTATTCCTCAGTGCAAAGCTTTCAAATTGCTTTTGACCTCTTATAAATAAAGATTTCTCTTAAATAAAGCGATTAAGTATAACTTAAGCCATGGAAAACTCAAACCAACTTAATGGGAAAAGTGTAATTTTTGGCTTGAAAAACAGCAATGGTTTAGAGTGTCTGCCTTGTAAATATATGGTCATAGTTCCGATCTTCTGCATGCACCACATTTGCTGCGCACAATCATTTGAACTCTGCTATTTATGATCCCTTCCATCACAATCAGCACTGAAGACAGTTGTGGGTGCAACCCCTGGTAAGCACCACAACTAAAAAGATGTTAAGAATGATATGACAGGAAGTACAACCTTTGGGGAGCCTAATCGAGCACCACAGTGCTCCTCAATGAACATTACAATAAAACTTGTATGCTTTGATTATGAGTGCTGTTGGGTTACACTTCTTTTTATCTAAAGCAAAGTTTATACCTGGTTTCTTTGTATCTATTTTTTTACAACTTGGTTTCACCCAAAACAAAGATTGTAAACCTGGGTGGGTTTACTGCCCCACTCAGTGGTAATCTCTCTACTCAATAAAAACAGTAGTTCTGGCAGGCAGAGAGCTCCATACTAGGTAGAAGACTGCCAGATTACACTTATTTTCCCCTCAGCTTGGTCTAGATTATTTCTTGTGTGACCCTGATTCAGATTCATTCACCAGGGTTTGGAGATACAGCACATGGGGTGATTTTACAAGTGCAAGCTCCAGTGATATATATGCTAGCACCAAAAGTAAAGGAATGCAAACCTTTGTGAGAACTGCAGGTGAGGACAAAAGCACCAGAAAGTGATACCCCAGTGAGTATTTCACCACTTCCAGGAGAGTGTGTCCTCTGCATGTCACAGTAATACAATGAAGGAAAGGAGAAAATAATTTTTAAATAATTAAACAGAAAAAGTGTAAGATTATAAATATGATGTTGGAATTCATGGAACTTGAGTTAAGTGGAAAAATCTGTGGAAAACTAGTAAGCAATGTGTTTCCATTTCTTTCTCTTTCTCAGAGCATTTCAGTTGAAGGGAATGAGATTTTCAGGCATTTGGCTTAAGTTCTTTCTTTCCTCGAATAGTGGTTTCCATTTATCCTGGGCTTACATATTTAGCTTACAAGTCTGTGTCTGGTTTTGAGTCCTAGTGCTCAACAGAAAGTAACTAAGATACAAGTCTTCCAAATCCAAGTTCCTAGGAGAGAGAATTATTGATTTAGATTTCATTTGGGATTAAACAATCCTCCTCAACCAGTTATTGTCAATGAGGAAGAAGAATCCTCTCCTAAAAACTTGGCTATGGCAAGCCAATCTATAGATGGGAATTGTGAGGGAAGGAAATTAAGGAAGTCAAAGAAGATGTACCAAAGCCTATGAAAAGATTTACTAAAGGGACCAGAGCGGTGGCGCAGCAGTAAGGCATTTGCCTTGCATGCGTCTGACCTAGTACAGACCATGGTCGATCCCCTGGCATCCCATATGGTTCCCCAAGCCTGGAGCGATTTCTGAGCACATAGCCAGGAGCCCTGAGCATCACAGGGTGTGACCCAAAGTCAAAAAAAGAAAAAAGGAAATATTACTGAAAACCAATTTTATACATCAGCATACTTAAATATAACTTAGAATAAGGAAAAAGTAAGTCCAGTTATAAAGGCACTTTAGTAGTAGATCTTTACACTACCAGAGGTAGCACACACATTTATAATTTACTGCTTAGGGATTTTAAACTAAAGCCAGTTTCAACCATTGCATATACAAGAAATGTTTTTTGCTCTTGTTAAGACACCAGGGGAAACAATTAAAGAATATTATGATTATTATTCCGGGGAACTAGAGGAGCACAGAATAACCCCAGGGAACTCAAGCTCATAAATGGAGAATATTTCTCTAGATGACATGAGTTCTTTAGTACACATGTGGCAGTCTCTGTTTTCAAGCTAATAAATTGAGTCATGCTGAGTCCTCTTCCCTTGAGATTAAAAGTACTGCCTAGACTTTCCTTTTCTTTATCTCCTCTTCTGCTCTTTTCTCCACCTTTACCCTCTTTATGTGTAAATCAACATACAAACACTAGCCTTTCCAACTGTATCAAATCTTATTAGATTCTGTGAAAATATGCAAGGAATAAAACTGTCTATTAAGTACTCTCTTGGATTCTACAAGGTAGAATTACTTTATCATGACAGGCTTTCAATATGAAATGAGAGGCTCTGTTGAAAACTACAATATCATCAGACAAAGAGACTATTCTTTCCTTCTTCCTCGCATTCCTCTGGCTACTCAAATTAATTTTTAATTAATTAATTATGTATTTGGTCACAGTCAGTGGTGCTCAGGGGTTACTTCAGCTCTGAGCTGAGAAAACGTTCCTGGCAGGCACAGGGAACCATATGGGATGTCAGGGCTCGAACCACCATCCATCCTGGATCAAATGCTTGCAAAGCAAACATCCTACTGCTGTGCTATCTCCCTGGCCCCTCAAATTATTTTTTTAATGGTAAAAACTAGTAGTTTTTGTTTTGTTTTCTGGCCACACCCGGCAGTGCTCAGGGGTTACTGCCGGCTCTCTGCTCAGAAATCGCTATTAGCAAGCTTGGGGGACCACGTGGGATGCCAGGGATAGAACATGAGTCCTTCCAAGTTCGGCTGCATGCCCTACCACTGTGCTATCGCTCCAGCCCCAAGACCCACTAGTTTTAAATGTTTTAAAATCATAACTGGATAACAGAAACCAGGGAAGAACAACACAGCACAATTAGGCATTTTGAACAATTTAATCCATTATATAATGAGGACTTGAATTTTACACTTACACTTTATCTTATTCACGTGCATTGTCAGTAACTTTATGACCACTGTCTCTGAAGTTCTGTTATAAAGTCTTTCCCTTTGAGTGCCTAAGTCCCATCTAAGGGAGAGAGAGAGAGAACTTTGCTCCTGGATAAACTCTTAAACTCAGACCAAGTTATTGGCTAAATATATATTTATTACTAAGTATGTTTAACTACTACTGTTATCATAAAAAAGGGGCAGAAATCCAGCCATAATTACAAATTCATTTATGAAAAAAGTCAGTAATAATTAAGTATTCTTTTTTTAAAAGTGCAATAAATTTTCAACAGACTAATAAAATGTGATGTGACCTCATGTGATTTCACATAAAGTAAGATGTGATCATATAATAACCAACCTATCATCCTGTCATCCTCTTAATTCCAAATGCTGTTAAATCCCAAATGATGTTAACATTTTACAAAGGAACACAATAAAGCCAGTGAATAAGTTATCACCTCTTGTAAGTAAAATCTTGTGGTGTATTAACCTGAAATAGTAAATGTTCAATTTCCTAAAAATAAAATAAGATAGACCTCATGAGTCTAATGTAATTACAAGGATGCTAATGCTTTAAAATTATACCATTCCATATGATCTCACTGATTGCCTTTTGAGGATGATTAGGATTGATTTCTCATCTTTTTTGTTTTGTTTTGTTTTTGTTTTGGGGCCACACCCAGGCAGTGCTCAGGCTTTGAACTCCTGGCTTTATACTCAGAAATTACTCCTGGCACACTCAAGGACCATACAGGATGCCAGGAATCAAACCAGGTTGGCCTCATGCAAGGCGAATGCCCTACCATTGCGCTATCTCTCTGGCCCCGATTACTCTAATCTATCACTAAGAAAATAGAAGTTTAAAGAGTTTAGATAATTTGCCATGAGTCACTCAAGAAATCAGTAGTGAAAGAAGGACACTTGGATGGAAAACAGTGCAAATTAAGAGCACATAACTAGGACTGGAGAGATAGCATGGAGGTAGAGCGTTTGCCTTGTATGCAGAAGGATGGTTGTTGGGATCCCCTCATCCCATATGTTCTCTGAGCCTGCCAATAGCGATTTCTGAGCATAGAGCCAGGAGTGACCCCTGAGAACTGCCGGGTCTGACCCAAAAACAAACAAGCATAAAAGCACATAACTAACATATGTAAGGTCCCAAATTCAGTCCCGGGCACCACACAGCCATGGTCTGGTTGTACCTCAAGTAACATGAATTCATTGTATCATGAAGACTAAGCAACAGCCATTATGTCCAAACCACTAGGAAAGAACAAAGTCAGGAGAAGCCAGGAGCATTGAGTGTGTTCTCTATTTTTTTTTTTTTTGGTTTATTTTTGGGGGCCACACCCGGTGACGCTCAGGGGTTACTCCTGGCTATGCGCTCAGAAGTCGCTCCTGGCTTGGGGGACCATATGGGACACTGGGGGATTGAACTGCGGTCCGTCCTAGGCTAGCACTGGCAAGGCAGACACCTTACCTCTAGCACCACTGCCTGACCCTGTGTTCTCTATTTTTAAAAAAGGGTGCCAGAGATATAAGTCAGTGGCTGATTTCATGCTTAATACGTGAGAGGCTACTAAGGGCAACAAAAAGGAGGATTTTTTTGTCTCAAAAACTCCATTATATGAAAACCCACCCATACTATAGGAATAACAAATGGCCCAAATCAACAGAATCTAAGAATGGATCTATAGAGAGCTTACTAGATCAGTGAGACCAGCAGGAAATTGGGGGGATGGGAAGAGGGGATATGTGCTCATTGTTGAGACAGGGTTAGTGAAACAGGTACTATGTATGAAATCCTATCATTGAAAATATTGTAAAACTGTGAATCACAGTGGCTTTAAAAATAATTACATTGGGGGCCGGGCAGTGGCGCTGGAGGTAAGGTGCCTGCCTTGCCTGCGCTAGCCTAGGATGGACCACGGTTCGATCCCCCGATTCCCCATATGGTCCCCCAAGCCAGGAGCGACCTCTGAGCACATAGTCAGGAGTAACCCCTGAACATCACTGGGTGTGGTCCAAAAACCAAAAACCAAAAACCAAAACAAAAAAATAATTACATTACTCTATTTCACCACACACACACACACACACACACACACACACACACACACACACTTTTTAATCACTGTTACTCTATAACCATCTCTCCATGATCATATCAGGGAACCATGACATAATACAATTCAGATGTCAGGGATTAAATATAACACTTGTTGTATGTTACCGTTTAAAGTGAAAGGAGGTGCCAGTACAGCAACTGGCCAACTCAAGTTAGATCCCAGCACACCATATGGTCCCCCAAGCACCACCAGGAGTAAGTACTGAGCATTACTGGATGTGGCTCAAAAACAAAAAATAAAAAATGTGAAAGGAAGCACTCTACCTTATCTAGGTGTTTATTCTGACCTTATATTAAACCAGCCCTTTGTCTTTGGTGCACAACACATTATCCCCTAATTCAGTGGTTTAAAACAAACACACATAAAACACTAAATATTTATTATCTCAATGTTCTGTGTTCCAGAAAATAGAGATAAGTACAGCTGAGTGGTTCTGGCTCAGAACGTCTCCTTGAGGGTCATCAAAGGTGGTCAGAGATACTATTAAATTGTTGATTAACTAGGCAAGAGGATTTAGTTTCAGTTCATTCACGTGGCTATTATTAGGAGTCCTCATTTCCTTACTGGCTGTTGCTTACAAGAAACTCTGATTACATAATAATGTGGCATTTCTATACATTGACTGAATATCCTTATACATGACATCTGTCCTCCAGTTAATCAATCCCGGAGAGACAGAGATAAGAAAGTTATCATGGGGCCCGGGAGATAGCATGGAGGTAAGGCGTTTGCCTTTCATGCTAAAGGTCATCGGTTCGAATCCCGGTGCCCCATGTGGTCCCCCGTGCCTGCCAGGAGCAATTTCTGAGCATGGAGCCAGGAGTAACCCCTGAGCGCTGCTGGATGTGACCCAAAAACAAAAACAAAAACAAAAAAAAAGAAAGTTATCATGCTTTTATAGTCTCCCCTAACAAGTCATATTACAGCATGTCCACAACTTTCTGTTTATGTGAACAAATCAGTAAATATAATTAAAAACTCAAGATAAGGAGAAGTCCCATTGAAGAAAACAGCAATGACTTACAGTTTAAACTACTGTAGAAGTGAAAGAATTTAATTTACAAAATTTAACTTATTTCAAAATGATTTTAATATAATTTTAATATGAGAGACTTGAAAAGGAAATTAAGTTGGGGCAAGAGAGATGACTCAAAGGGCTGGAACACAAGCTTTGCTGAAGGAGCTAGGAATAGGCCCCAAAGGAAAACTAAGTATACTAGAGAAAAGGACATTGGTATTATTCTTATTAATATTCACATTTGCCAGGAATTTTCTTAAACATGTTGTGGTTGAAGGACTTCCTTATTTTTTGCTCACCTAGGAAAAATGTTTTTCCTTATTCATATCACTTCAATACAATTAAAATGAGATAAGTAATTGTTTTGTTTCTATTAGGAACACTGGTCTTCAATGTTCTCCATTCCCTATTTTACAGTAGAAGGGAAGGGGTGAAGTTGGATAAAGACTATCGACACAAGTCTGTAAAGTGAGAAGAGGGTGAGGTAGGGAATATGTTAGCTCTGGACTCAAGATCTGACCCACAAATATGGAGGACGTGGCACTAATGCAAAAGCAGGGTGCTTATTCACTTAACAGCATGCTGGGTCTACCCCTCTCCTAGGTGGTGACCCCAAGGGGTACATGTAAGCCTTTTTATAGGGCTTCTGGGGCTTCAAGCTAGGGGTAAAACTATAGGTTCTTATTACATGTTGCATCAGTCAGGTTTAAACTGATTGGCTAAAGTAATAGAGGAGGGACTGGGTACCTGCTGGGCACTCATGATCTTGGTGTGCAGTTACCTAAGGTTTATCACCTGCAGGCCCCTAATGTTGCTAATTTATCTAACTGCCCTGGTACTTACCCTCGAACTTCCTTGAACTGGCTGTTTTAGCCTAGTCTTTCTGCCACATCTGAGGCCTGTTATGACAGTCAATTGCCAAGCAAAACACAGTTTCAGAAGCAAAACAGCAGCAGTTACTCCTAAATTTATAGTCCCTTCTAACAAATGTAAGACAAAAGTCTGGCAGTGTAGCCCAGGAGAAGAGCAATAACATGGGTATAGGGAAACTTCCAATGCTAGCATGACTTCCAGTTTTCTTACTAGTTTTCTCATTTGAGAAATGAGAAGTTTGGATAAGAAACAATATCTTTTTCTTAAAAAATGACTTTAGAAGATCCTTTTGGGTCCATTAATAGTAAACTATACTAGAGAAGAATCAAAACATGTTCAAAGGTTTCTTACTATTTCTTCCAGCTATGTAGGTGAATAATTTGCGAAGATTACACATCCAGTAGGTGCAAAGACCAAGATTACAGGTATGAATTCTCATCCCGAAAGGCTCTAGAGAACTATCCCAGGGGCCAAAGAGATGCTTTGGACTCACAGTGGTAGAGCATTTGCTTTGCATGCAGTCGATCCAGGATGGATAGTGGTTGGAATCCCGACATCCCTTATGGTCCCCTGAGCTTGCCAGGGCCAATTTCTGAGCTCAAAGCTAGGAGTAACCCCTGAGTACCGCCGGGTGTGAGCCCTCCCCCCCCAAAAAAACAAACAACAACAAAAAGTCAAGAACAAGAACTATTCCAGAAGAGTATTTTATTTTATGTTATTTATTTATTTTGGTTTTTTGGCCACACATGGTGACACTCAGGGGTTACTTCTGGCTATGAGTTCAGAAATCACTCCTGGCTTGGGGGATCGAACCGCAACCGCGGTCAGTCCTAGATTAGCTCATGCAAGGCAGACGCCTTACCGCTTGCACCACCGCTCCGACCCTACAAAAGAGCATTCTAAAGGAAACCAGTGGGAGCTGGAGCAGTAGGGGTCTTGCTCTACAGGCGAACAATCTGGGTTCGATTCTCAGCAACCTCTGTAGTCCCCTGCACCCACCAGGAGTGATCCCTGGTGTCACAAATGAAAAACATAAAAGTTAAAAATAAATAGTAAAAGTTTGTTTTAAAGGCAAAGCTGAGTTTTTCAAAATCTTATCCTTAAGTTAGGCCTTGTAGATGCCAGATATGAGATCGATGATATAAAACCCCTCAGTTATCTTCTCTGTTATGTGTGAGTGTGTGGGTGTGTGTGTGGGGGGGGTGGTTTCATATCCTGGGGTCTTTAGAGCTCCTTTCTCAGGCCTAGTCCTTGTGCCATTTGAGGAGATTGGATTCAGAAAGGGCAGGATGGCAGATGGGCTCAGAAACCTGGGCCCCCTGAGTTCCTACAGAAAGTTGTGTGGCATCAATAACGTGGTGTTCTACCCTTGCTGGCTCATAGTATTTATCCAGCACTCATCTCGCAGTTATTATGTTTTCTCTTTTCCTTTAGGGCCAAAGGAAAGTCTGCTGGTGGGGAGGAGCATTAAGGGAGGGCCAAGAGAGTCTGATGGTCAGACAAAGATCCCTCAAACGCCCCGGTCCCAGTGCTTAATTCCTGCGCTTTCGTCCCTTTTAGGGTCCAGAAGCAAGAGCCCATCCCCGCGTCGAGAAAGCAGAGCATCACACGACCCCAAGCCTCCCGCTCAGGCCCAGCGCCGCGCTCGGTCCGGCCCCAACACCACAGACCCCCTTCGCGGAGGGGCGGGGCTATGCGCGGGAGCCAATCGCCGCGCCTTCGCGGCGCCGTGTCCCCGCCCCGTCCCGCCCCCTTCCCTCCGCCCTTTCCCGGGGCCGGTGCGGGCCGCGGCGACGTCAGGGCCTCGAGAGCCCGAGGTAGCGGCTGCGCCGTGGCGGGCCGCGGCCTGCGCGCGCTACGCGGAGGGGAGGAGCGGGCGGGTGGGCGCGCGCGCGCTGGTCCCGCCTCGGCCGCCGCCGCCGCCGCGGCTGCCGGGGACTCATCTGGGCGGCCCCGGCTAGCGGCCCGCGAGCCACCGGAGAGTGCGGCAGCAGCGGCGGGGCGGGAGCCGAGGGGCGGCCTGGGGGTCGCGTCGTCCCTCTCGGGCCCCCCGCGCGGGGCGTGAGGAGCCGCTGCGGCGCCTGTCAGGTAAAGGCCGGCCGCCGCCGGGTCTCGCCCTCCGTCAAGTGTGTGAGTGTGAGATGCGATGCTCGGGGTCCGGGCGGGACGGGTCGTCCGGGGGCTCACGGTCAGGCAGGCGTCTGGGGTCGCCGACAGTGCCGGGGCGCGGAGCAACTCCCCGCTCGCGGCCCCGGCCGGAGTTGCCGCCCGGCCCCTGAGCGCCGCGCCGCGGGCTGGACGTGCTCCGAGCCTCCTTCGGCTGCTGCTCAGCGGCGAGCGGGTCCCGGCTCGCTCTCGGAAGGCCGGACCCCGGCGCCCCGCCCGCTCCCGGGTCTGGCTCGGGCTCGGGCTCTCCGCCGGCCGGACCGGCCCGTCTCGTGGGCTGGGCTGGCCCGGCCGGCCGTTCGTTCGTGGGTTGCCCGCCGCTTCCGACCCGGGCCGAGCGCAGCCTCCGCCGCGCCCGCTACACCTAGGCGGAAGAGCCCGGAAACCTGTCGCCGTCGGTCGGTCGGTCGGTCGGTCGGCCGGGCCTCGGGGTCGCCGGCCGCTCCTGCCCTTGCTTGGGCCCGTTTCCCCCTCCCCGGGCTCAATGAGCAAACCCGGTGAGTCGGGGGCTTCGGCTGCTTGCAGGACGACGGAGAGGTTTCTTTGGGGGAGGTTGTTTGTTTGTTTTGTTTCGATGTGTTGGTTGGTTTGCTTTCCCTGCCTGGGCAGAGGTTGCAGTACTTCGTTCCTACAGGTTCCAGTTTGGGGCAAAGACCGACTCGTTCCAGAGGAACGTGGTGGGAGCAGCGTGGGGGTGGGACCTTCCTTAATTCTTATTTTCTTCTCTATTTTTTATTTTTATTTTTAT
>PVKC010046604.1:0-11209 GCA_004027635.1 Crocidura indochinensis
CTACAGCTCATCATTGTATTTCTTATTTAATGAAAAATTTGGATTTCTTACTGAATGTGTTTTTCAGAGCCAAGCCAGTGTTCTGAGAGAAACATCACCACCACAGCCTTGCTAACGAGAGCTCCTGAGTAATCTTGTTAAATTTAGCACTTTCTATGAGGCCTTCACCTTCAGGATGGGTATTTTTGCTGGCATGTCCTGAGATCTGCCATCCCTAAGCTGTCTCTCCACCATCTGTTCTGCTTCTTTTTGTTTCCTCCTAGGCAGCTACTACACAATTTCAGCTTCTCTTGGCAGCTCTTGCAGGTGTTGCAGAGTCTGCTTTATATTTGCCTCCTATTTTTTTTTCTGAAAATGACAGATTCTTCCTTTCCCTTTTCTTTTCCCTTTGTCTGATTCCTAAGTCAAGAAGGGGGGAAATGTTGTCATGGAGAGTCTGGTGGCTACCAGAAGTCTGACAACATTATTAGGAATACATTCCTGAGAAGCTCTGTGCTTCCCATTTTATTGTAGTTGACTTTGGTTTTGCTGCTTTGCTTTTAATGAATTTACTCTCTAGAAAAAGGAGGTTGCTTTTTTCCTCATTCAGCGTGTGTAAAATTTATTTAGTTTATCAAAGGCTTTCTAAACAAGAGTAAACCGTCTCATCTGGGAAAGCATAAAAATAATGTAAAGGGAATGCTAAACCCAGAATGCAATAGATTTCTTCCACTCAGTCAATCCTGAAATGGAAAGCGAGATTATTGCAAACCAACTTCTAATACTTACCAGCTGCTGAATTGGATCACGCTTTAGCTCTGCAAGAGGACACGATGAACTTATTTTCTTTCATGTAATGAAACCGGGATCTTTCATGGTCAGTAAGAGTGGGGAAACATCTGGATTCATTGACTGCAACAGACCTTAATAGTCTATAACTCGCTGGGGGAAAATTGTGTGCATCATATTGTCATTTTGCATCTGTTACTCTGATTAGGATCATTGTAATACATTCAAATTCATTAATGTTGGCTACTTTGGGGCCCTAAATAATTAATGGAATCATAGGTGTCTCCCTAAGCAGAACCTGATGGTACTGCGTATTAGGCAGTGCTGTGAGCAATGAATAAACAGCTCTGACATAGCTGCATCTGTTTTGCAGACACCTTCTCTTGTATCAGCTTTTCTTCACTGGTCTAGGAGTAAAGGACTGAGTCAAGATCAGAAACCAGGGAAAGCAAAAATTATACTCTACTTAGCATGGTAGTTTTAAATGCTAGAAGCCAGGCCACAGCTTATCCAGGGAATCACAATTCCCAGATTAAGCATGAAACAGGAAAAAAAGAGACTGATAATCAAAATTTTAGTAGACACCAGTAATTATTTTGTGTACAAAAACTGGGAAGCCCTGGAGCTTGACTTCTTGCCCAGAAAAAGAAATGTCCACAGATGGGGAAAATCCAATGCTGTGAATTCTAGTCCACTTAAATGTTATCACACTGTATGTGAATAATTCTTACCCTAAGTGTCTAAAGTCTAAAGGGAAAAAATTGTCTCTCATGAATTAATAAAAAAAATCACCTGCCTCTTCTGTTTTATTGATTATTCTGCCCATTTCAGAGTATGCTCTAAATCTGAAATGTTGGCCACATGTAGTACAAATGTTAATATTCTGAGATTTTGTAAGAGGAAATTTAAGAGGAAAAAAGAAAAGCCAATTTATTAGGCTATGATTAAACACACACACAATTAACTATAAAAGTGCTTATCTCTCAATATCCTGAGGACAGCAATTCTTGATATATTTTCTAATTTATCTTCATTTCATCACAGTAGAGAGCTATCCAAATAAATGGCATATCCTGAGGTCCTACAGAGGTCATGAAAAGATTCATAATCTACACAAATTGCAAGTGTTAATAAAGATAATGTCTTAGTCAAGAAGTGTGGAGTCAATAAATACTTGTAAATTGTCTCAAAGTTCAATGAGAAGAGAAAGAATGGAGGAGAAAAATAAAAGTAGAAAATAAAGAGGTGAACAGAGACCATGAGAAATAAGCAAGAAACTCCAGGGCCAGATAGATAATATAAAGGTTAAGACATTTTTATATTTGCATGTAGACAACCCAAGTAGAATTTCTGGCATCATACATGAATCCACAGAACACTACTAGAAATGACCTTTGAGCACAGAGTAGAAGAACCCTGAGCACCGTTGGATGTTCCCTCTCACCCATATAAATGAACAAGGAAGCATGAAGCAATTTATATACTAGAAACCTCTCTGCTGGGGTGGGCCCAGCTTTCTTACAGGACAATTCAGAGTGTCTTCTGAAATAGCCCTGAAGAATTTAACATCTCTTCCTAGGACTACCATCAAGAAATCAAGCTGTTCGCATCTCTTAAAATAATCAAAGGGACTCAAAGTATTCCAGCAAACTAACATCTTGAAGCTCTTCTCTATATCTCTTTTCTTTAAAGTAAATAAGTGTATTAGTTTGTAACCATTCTTGTTAGGCTCAATGAGATGTCAAGCATTTATTTTAATTTAATTCTCACTATTGCCTTTCTAAATTACAATCATCATTGGATGAAGAAGCTAACTATATAATAAGAACAATCATCATCTAATAAGCCCTGGAGTCTAATATATAAACAGTCAACTAATTCCAAAGTTGACAGTTTTACTTTGACTGCTGTATTCCTTTAGCTCAGAAACTTTCCTTCTGGTAAAAAAAATCAAGTTAAAGGATGTATATTTGAATCTATAGCCAGTTTGACTAAATGAGAGATGTGGAGAGCTATAGAAAATTTTCATTAGCACTAGCTAAATGTCTAGATTTGGCTGAGGACAGAAGTTGAATTTCTAAAAAAAAAAAAAAAAAAAAAAAAAAAAAAAGGATGGTACCAGGACCAGTCATATGAACATTGATTTTGAGCGGAAATAAAAAATGATCAGACTTAAACATCAAAAGCAAAGTTAATGACAACCAATTGATTGATACCCAATCTGCAACAAGCTATACACAGAGGGGACCAGTAGTTATCTGACCAGTTTGGGGGCAAAGGTGGGGGATGCTGAGAACAGGGATAGAGGGAGAAAAACACTGGTGGTGGGAATGGCCCTGATTCATTGTCACGTTGTACCTTAAATATTACTGTGAAAAATTCATAATTCACTTTCATTACAAAAAAAATAAAAATAATAATAAAATAAAAAAGAAAAGAGTTTTGATTTCATTGAGTATAATTTACATATATCAATAGATAATCAATAAATAATTTAATTTTGACTTTGCCAGTCAGTATTCCTAGTGCTAAGCATAATTTCATGCCATACATGAGAATGCCTAATAAATTTTTACTAATATCTTTATTTAAACACCTTGATTACAAATATGATTGTAGTTGGGTTTTAGTCATGTAAAGAGCACACCCCCTTCACCAGTGCAGTATTCCCACCACCAATGTCCCAAATATCCCTCCTCCTCACCCCAACCCTGCCTGTACTCTAGACAGGTTTTCTACTTCCCTCATTCATTGACATTGTTATGATAGTTCTCAATATAGTTATTTCTCTAACTGCACTCATCACTCTTCCAGCCCTCCTCTTTTTTGTCTCAGAATTATTACAAAATTTTCTTTTATTTTTCTTAAAATCCATAGATGAAATCCTTTGACTTATTTAACTCAGCATGATAGATTCCATGTACATCCATGTATAGGAAATTTTCATTACTTTATCTGCTGCATAATATTCCATAGTGTATATGTACCACAGTTTCTTTCTCATATGTTGAAAGGTATCTTGGTTGTTTCCAGAGTCTGGCTATTATAAATAATGCTGCAATGAATATCGGTGTGAGGAAGGTTTTTTTTTGTATTGTATGTTTGTGTTCCTAGGGTATATTCCTAGGAGTAGTATAGCTGGATAGTATGAGAGCTCAATTTCCAGTGTTTGGAGGAATCTCCATATCACTTTCCATAAAGGTTGGACTAGATGGGAAATGCCTAATAAACTTATGATGAATAGAGTAATGATTATGCAAATGAATCAATTTACAAAGAAATTAGCAACCTCATACTCACAGATAGGAAATCTTTGCACCTTTACCAACACACCAACCCCATGATCGTCACTCTTTTTTTCCAGGTATTGCTTCCCAAGCTTCTGAACAAGTGTAAAAGGTCCAGTTATTGACAAGATGTTTATGTAATAGATTGTGATCAAGAGCAATAATAAATGATACAGGGATCATGAACATTCCTACCTGAGGACTCACATACCACCAAGGTTTCTGTCATTGGCCTTTTTTTTTTTTTTTGAGATTTCTTTGTACCAGCCCTTTTCTATCTGAATTAGCCTTGACCTTTAATCCTGTGTTCTTTGACATAAAGTATATTGATCTACAGCATAGTTTTTTCAAATCTATGAAAACTTTCTCTTAAATATTCCATAGTTTAAAGATCATTCTTGAGGGTCTCAGAGATAGCACAGCAAGATAGGGAGTCTGCCTTGTACACAGCCAACAGAGAACAGATGGTGGTTTTAATCCCGGCGCCCCATATGGTCCCCCGAGCCTTCTAGGAGTGATTTCTGAGTGCAGAGTCAGGAGTAACCCCTGAGTGCAGCTGGGTGTGACCCAATAAATAAATAAATAAATAAATAAATAAATAAATAAATATCATTCTTGTATTGGAAAGCTGGTAGAGGAGTTAAGTAAGACTTTTGCTGTCAATGCTGGTTCAATCACAGGGAACCATATCCTCTAAGCTCAACCAGATGTGGTTCTTGAGCATAGAGCCTGCAGTTAGCCTTGAGGAAGCTGCATATGTCCCACAGATGGAAAAAAAAACCAAATAAACAAAAACAATATTTGTTAATAGAAATTAGAGATCTGAAAAAAAGTCTGATACCTATAATGAACTCTCAAAGAATTTAAGTCTATAATCCTTCAATTATAGAAAGAGCCACGTTTAGTAAATGATTCTTTAGTTCAAATTTAAATTGACAGATGCCTTAATTATGGAAAAACAGAGGACAAGAAGTTAGATCTAGCTTGAAAATTTTATATTACATGTGAGTTTTGAACAAATCATTCTTATACTAAAGCTGTGGGCCAACTGAAAAGAGAAGTGTTAAGCTCTCAACTAGATTAGAAGTATAAAGGGGCCTGGGAGATAGCATGGAGGTAAGGCGTTTGCCTTTCATGCAAAAGGTCATTGGTTCGAATCCCGGTGCCCCATATGGTCCCCCGTGCCTGCCAGGAGCAATTTCTGAGCATGGAGCCAGAAGTAAGCCCTGAGCACTGCCGGGTGTGACCCAAAAACCAAAAAAAAAAAAAAAAAAAAAAAGAAGTATAAACACATGTCATTTATGATAGTCTACTTATTTACTTATCACTTATTATATTCCATAACCTTTCATATATTATAGTTTATAAATGTGCCTTTTAACAACAAGTTTGTGAATTACTTGAAGAGGTACATAAATTTTCTTCTTTTATCTTTTCCATTGCTTCTAGTATTTCATTACATAGATTTATATGTACATAAACACACATGCAAACAAACCCTGACCAATAGTCAAATGGACTGCAGTAAATGAATGTTTCCCATGTCAAACATACGAAAATTGTCCTAAAACTTATATTTCTTTGATAACTGGAACAATATGGTTGTTATGGTTATTTTTCGCTTCTGTTTATATATTTACATATAAATTATATATATTTATATATAAATTATATATACTTATATAAATGTATATATTTCTCATGTATGTATATTCCTGTGTTTGTTTTATTTTATTTATTTATTTATTTATTTATTTGTATTTTGGGGTCACACCTGGCAGTGCTCAGGAGTTACTCCTGGCTCTACACTCAGAAATCACTACTGGCAGGCTCAGGGGACCATATGGGATGCCCGGATTTAAACCACCGTCCTTCTGTATGCAAGGCAAACGTCTTACCTCCTGCTATCTTTCCAGCCCCATTCTTGTGTGTTTGTTTAAAATAACCCATACTTCCTTTACACTAGGTTAAAAATTCTAAAGATCTTTTATACGATGACCCCAAGTGAAATTTTTATTGGAAATGAAAAATATTTCTTTTCTGTTTGTACTAAGTATTTAAAGTGCTGACAATTAACAAATAAGTCAAAGGCAACATCTATCTACAAATAAGATTCATCAACTAAAGAAAGAATATCATATCCACTTAATCCAAATATTCATGTTTCTTAAACTTAGTCATTGTGTTTACTTACCTTCCTTTCATATGTGTGCTATTCATAAATTGTTCCCAGCAAATGATATCAATATAGTCTCCCTTGTCTAGTGCCACTTTGCAATTTATTCTTACCTGCAGGGTAGCTGCCATAGGTGTCGTAACAAATGCCACCAATTCCAACCTTCTAATTCTGCAAGTACAGCTTGGAAAGAATCTTGTATTATGGTGTTACATGCTAGATTTAATGTGAATGTTGTAGTTTGAAGCGAAAATTATTTGTACAGCTGGAATGTAACATTTGCATAAGTTACAATTAAAGAGGGAAATATAATTACAAAATTTCAACTTAATTTGAATGGTTTTTAAAAATGCTCATTTGCCATAAGCAACAGCTTGCAGGCAAGCAGAAGACATGCTGCTCACCCAAAGTTGCAGTCTTTTGTCTCAGCAGCAGTCGTGAACTCATTTTTAAGGGTTTGCTTTAACCCCCAAATCCCAACAGTCACCAGCATGGAGATTCCAAGGTACAAGGCACCGTTTGTTTTCAGAACAGGATTACAACATACACAGTGATCTATAAATATTTGCATCTTTTAATTGTTTCTGAAATGAAGTGGCAAGTGACTTCGAACAGGGTTGTTATTTCTCCCAAGGAGCAAATGAGCACTGGAATTTTAACTAGTTTTATTCTCTTTCAGTTCTCAGATCTGAGATCTTTAGTCACAACTATTAATGTTTTCCTCATATCATGATCTCTTTAATGGCCTGAGTTTGTGCTGTTTTACCTCCTTAATTACATATCTTTTTTTTTTTTTGTATCTACCTTCTGCTAAAGGCAGGTCATTCTTCCCAGATACTGATTCTGTTAGATATCTCTTCACCCAGTCCATTTGTTTGTTTGTTTTCAGGATTTCTTTTCTAAGCAGGAAAGGAATCCTTTTATTACCCTCCTAACATGAGAATCAAATTTTTCATAAAATACTCTGTACAGCATGTTTACTTGAAAGCCTGATTCCCCAAAGTCGTGATAACTGTGATTATTATGTAACATGCATTGTATCATAACATATCAGTGAGTCTTGAAAATGAGAGAAAATTATTCCATTCAAACTTCTTAGGGTAGGGAACTATACCCAAAAATACATACACTAAAAACTGCTTTTATTATGAATTATACAATTAACTACAAATAACTTTCTATATTCCTGATTCTCTTTTATAGCTATCTCCAAACAATAAAGCATCAGCTTACATTTTTTGGGGGGGGGATGAATTATAAAAATCTAGTTCTTTGTTCTATCTTTCCTGAATCTCAAAAGTAAATCCTATAGCAAAGAAAATATCGAGTAATAATATAATCCTATTTTACCTTTTTTCTGAGAAAGCACAAAGTAATCACTTGATTAAAAGCATTATGAAGAAATTTTCTTCTGTGTCTCTTTGTAGTTCACATATAATTTCAGGGCCTTGTGGTCAGTGAAGGTAGCCTGCAAAATTTCTATCCTCTTGATATTATGGAGGTATGTTTTATGTGATGGCATGTAGTCTATCCTGGAGAATGTCCCGTGTACATTAGAGAAGAATGTATATCCAGGCTTCTGGGGGTGGAGTGTCCTGTATATATTTACTAGGCCTCTTTCTTCCATTTCTCTTTTCAGGTCTAGTATATTCTTGTTGGGTTTCAGTCTGGTTGACCTGTCAAGTGTTGAGGTCTCCCACAATTATTGTGTTGTTATTGATATTATTTTTCAGATTTGTCAACAATTTTATTAAATATTTTGCTGGCCCCTCATTTGGTGTATATATGTTTAGGAGAGTGATTTCTTCCTGCTGTACGTATCCCTTGATTAATACAAAATGTCCATCTTTGTCCCTTACAGCTTTCCTAAGTATAAAGTTTGCATCATCTGATATTATTATGGCCACTCCAGCTTTTTTATGGATGTTGTTTGATTGGATGATTTGGGAGGATGTAAATTTAATAAAATAGAGAAATACAGTACAAGAGACCAATGAGGTCAAGAACATAACCTTTAAAAAGGAAAACAAAATTGGCAACCTCATAACAAGAGCTGTACCACAACATTTAATTAGAATACCATACATGCTTTTATTTCTACTCGATGTTCATATGACTGTTTGGTCTTGGTGCCCTCAATTAAAAATGATTATGCTTAAACACCAAATCCAAAGTCAATTACAACAGAATCGATGCCCAATCTACAACAAGCTAGACACAGAAGGGACTACTTATACTAGAAGCCGGGAGGAGAGTGGGGGGAAAAGAGGGGCAATATGGGATGCATGCTGAGAACAGGGATGGAGGGAGAATAACTGGTGGTGGGAATGCCCCTGATTTATATATACCTGAAATACTACTGTGAATGATTTGTAATCCACTTTTGTCAAAATAAAAATTATTAATTAAAAAAATAAAATAAGCTAATAGGCCACTCAAAGAAAAAAAAAGAATACCATACATGAAAGTTCACATTGAGAAAACTACGCAAAACCTCATCACACCTTGTCATTAAAGAAGCTAGTTATGGAAACTCAATGAATATCTGCCACCTACATAACATTTCTGATCAGGACTTTAGAGAGGATATGCTACAAATGTTTAATAAACTTAGATAAATATGGACAACCCAGAACACTCAAATGTGGTAAATGAAATGATAATCTCACTTGTAAGCCTCACCAGCAGAGGAACATCCTCTGAGGACAGAACCAGTGATATATGATATGAGTTGCATAATAGCTGCATATGACAGAAGAGATGGGAAAATCCTTAAAAAAATAGAAAAATAGAAACAATAAACATCTTCAATACACTCAATAGAAGCAACATAAGTATCATTGGGTTCCCAGAGACCCTGGAAGAAAACCCTGCATGCAACTGTATTCTGGATGCAGTGGAATATAGTGAAAAAAAAAAAACTCAGTAAAATGAATGCTTGCTGAGGAGACTACAACACAGCCAGACTTCCACTCAGGTTTGAAGGAAGAATGCACAGCTTCATGGATAAATAACAGCTCAGAAACTTTACACACTCAAAACCAATCTTAAAAGACCTAAAGGATCTACACTAATCCAAGGCAGACTCAATAAACACAATAAACTTCTATAATAAGATGACACTTAATTCCCTGACAATCATCTCTCTCCAAATCAATGGACTAAATGCACCAATGGATCAAAATTTGGAATCCAATACTCTGCTACATGCAAGAAACACATCTGAATATTCAGAGCATACATAGACTCAAAATCCAAGGAGGACAGTCTTTCAAGAAAAAAATTATTTTTTACAGGCTTGAGTGGCCATACTTATATCAAACAACACAAACTTTAAGCTTACAAGGTTATAAGAGATAGATATTTCTTAATATAGAGGGATCTATACATCAGGAAGAAATCACACTACTACCAAACTACTACCAATGAAGGTCCAGCAAAATATCGAAAAAAGTGCTTATAAATGTAAAGAAAAGTATTGATAACAACACAATAATAATGGGAGACTTCAACATTGTCCTGTCTCTGAATAGGTCAGCCAGGCTGAAAATCAATAATAAACTACCTCTGAAGGAAAAAATGGAAGAGTGAGGCTTGGTAGAGATAGATGATGATGATGATGATAATGATGATGATGATGACGATGATGAAGATAGATGATAGATAGATAGATAGATAGATAGATAGATAGATAGATAGATAGATAGATAGATAGATGATATAGATATCTATAGATATATACAAAGGCCTCTCCATCCCCCAAAAGCTGAACAGACTCTTCTCCAATATACTTGGGACATTCTCCAAGATAGAACGCATGCTGGGCCACAAAATATAACCCCATAAAAATCAAGAGGATAAAATTTATATCGACTACCCCCTCAGATCATTATGCACTGAAATTAGAAGGGACTTACAAATAGACTCAGAAAAATAACTTTAACAAGTTTAACTTTAAAGTTAAAAGGGTGTTTACTTTCTAATCTCCACAACATATACTGAGTCTATGCAAAAACAAATGAAAAAACACCTGCCATACCTGACCCCTGTATCCCCCCCACCCATTTTTTCTCTTTTCTTTCTTTTTTAAAAAGAATTTTATTATATTTTTTAGATAGGGATTCCTGCCTTTTTCAAAGAACCTTGGAACATCAATCACTATGTTTTACCTCATATTTCTACATCTTTCTACAAATTGAGAAAAGAATGAAAAAAGTGGATGGGGCCCAGGCTCCAGTGGTCTCAGGTGCATTGGGTGGAAAAATACGGTCATAACTAAATACCAAACCAAAGTAAAAAAAATCAAATCAAGAGACTCAAACTATAACAATATAAAAGCAAAATGGACTTGTTACACTGGTAGTCCCTGGGGCTATGGGTGGAGGTATGAGATGCATGCTTGGAACTCTGGTGGGGGTGGTCAACACTGGTAGTGGGAATGCCCTAATTTACTGCCACTTTATGCCTGAATTATAACTATGAAGGACTTGTAATTCACAATGATCTCAAAAACTTTTTAAGTTTACACCAACTTAACTAATGAGGAAAAAAAACTATATAAAGAAATCTACAAAATACTGCTTTAGGAAATAAAAGAGGACATAAGAAAATGGAGACACATACCCTGTTGATGGATTGGGAGAATTAGCATAATTAAAATGGCAATAATTCTCAAAGCATTGTATAAATTTAGTGCAATTCCTCTAAGAATACTCATGACATTCTTCAAAGAAATATATCTACACAATGGAATACTATGCAGCCATTAGAAATAATGAAGTCCTGAGTTTTGCTTATACATAGACGGATGCGCATGGAGAATATTATGATTTGTCAAATGTGTCAGAGGGAGAGAGAAAAAAATAATCACACTCACACACTCATTGCTGGGATATAAAGAAAATAAAAGACTGTATAGGGATGATATCCAGAGGCAATATAAATATCAGGAGGAAAAATCCATGGTAGTTAGCTTGCC
>PVKC010046605.1:0-11214 GCA_004027635.1 Crocidura indochinensis
CCCCAACTATGTGCTTTTTCTCCACCACCAACACAATGTTGAATTGTATAGCATGGAGATGGTGTATGCTTAACGGGTGGAACTTCTTTTCCTTTTCTGAGATCTCACTTGGTGGTTGGGGGCATTAGGTCTGCTCCAAGGTACAGGAATCTGTTGAACTCCAAAGCCGGACTCCAGTTCTTAAATTAATAATGAATCTGAGAACAATTAGCAAATTCCTCTGGGTAGTTGCTTCCAAGCAACAATTTCTAGAAGGGTGTATGAGCCTAGCTAGCTGTCTTTGCGAGCCCACTTCTTGCAGAATGACTTTGGCTGACACTTGAGCAAGATCTCAGTCTATTCATGGCTTCTCCCCAATTTCTTTCTTAGTTTTTAGAGAAATACACAGAGCCAATCCCACCCACTGGGAATGAAGATAGGACATCTGGTCCTCAGTTGTCATCATCAGTCCCTGTTGACACTAGCATTCTCATATGGTATTCGGTAGTAAAGACCACACAAATAACAGCAAGAACTTTCTTGTCCTTTGCTTGATGGTTGATTTTGTTTTGGTTTTATTTTGGGTTTGGGGGAGGAAATGTCACAACAGCCATGCTCAGGGGCTACTTTCAGCATAATTTCGAAAAGTCCCTGCTAGAAGAATGCATAGGAGGCCTGAGGATTGAACCCAGACCTCCTTCCTGGAGAGTTTATTTCTCCAGCTTGACTTATTATCTTGAAGTCTCTTTGGAGTCTCAGCTCTACTTTCTTCCTACCTTGCTTTTTCCTCTTTGAAGGGCATAGAGTACATTCAATCTTTCTGTGGTATTCAAGCAAAAAATAGGACATTTCTATAGCCATTTATCATCTTCTCAGACTGCTATGTGCAGGGAAACTGCGAGGTAGGACCTTCCTGAGTTTCACAGGAGCTGAGACTCAGATTCACTCATATTCTCACCCCCCACTCTGCACGCGCGCGCACACACACACACACACGAGAGAGAGAGAGAGAGAGAGAGAGAGAGAGAGAGAGAGTGAGAGAGAGAGAGAGGCCTGTCTTTTGTCCAGGGATTCATCAGAATGATTGAAATTCTTGAAGAACAAATGGAAACAGGCAAACTGTTCCTGATTGATTACAGTATTATTCCAACACCATTATAGTTAGATACATTATACCACATAATATACAAATATGTATTTCTGCCAAGGTTCTGATACCTCAAAAGATTTTGCTTTTAGAGTCACACTCACTGTCTGGAATTTAGATGAAAGGATTATCAAAATGGCAGTCATACCTAAGGCACTATACAGATTCAATGAAGAATATATAAAAGTGCCCATGATATTTGGGGGCACACCTAGCTCTACTTGGGACTTATTCCTGGCTCTATGTACAGTTATCACTCCTAGTAGGGATTGGGGGACCATATGTGATCTGAATATCAGACCTGGATTGGCCATGTGGAAGGCAAGTACCCTACCTATAGTACTATAGCTATCAGCCCCCTTAATAATTTTTATTTCTTTTGTTTTGGGGCCACCACTGGTGACACTTGGGGATTACTCCTGGCTATGTGCTCAGAAATAGCTCCTAGCTTGGGGACCATATGGGATGCCGGGGGATCAAACCACAGTCAGTTCTAGGTTAGAGCGCACAAGGCAGGTGCCTTACAGCTTGCTCCACCACTCCAGTCCCACCCCTACAATAGTTTTTAGAGATATAGATCAAATAATGTTGAAATTTAGATAAAGCAATATCCTACCCTTCACCCCCATAGCCAAAGACATCCTAAGAAAAAAGATAGGAGACTTCTCTGTTCTCAACTTATAATTAGACTATAAAACTATAATAATCAAGACACTGTGATACTGGGAAAAGGACCTTCAAACCAGTGGGTAACATTGAGAATCCAGAGACAGATCTACAGGTATATGTCACCTAGTCTTTGACAAAGAGTATGAAGTGGAGCAAGGAAAATCTCTTCAACAAATGGTGCTGAAGGGAGCTAGAGCGATGGCGCAGCGATAGGGTGTTTGCCTTGCATGTGGCTGACATAGGACGGACCTCAGTTCGATCCTCGGTGTCTCATATGGTCTCCCAAGCCAGGAGCGATTGTATAGCCAGGAGTAACCCCTGATAGTCACTTGGTATGGCCCCAAAACAAAACAAAACAACAATAATAAAATGATGTTAAAAAATGATCAATTAGGGGCTGGCGAGGTGGCGCTAGAGGTAAGGTGTCTGCCTTGCAAGCACTAGCCAAGGAAGGACCGAGGTTCTATCCCCCAGTGTCCCATATGGTCCCCCCAAACCAGGGGCAATTTCTGAGCACTTAGCCAGGAGTAACCCCTGAGCATCAAACAGGTGTGGCCCCCCCAAAAAAGGATCAATTAGAGGTTAGTGAGAAAAAAAGTGAACCCAGACCCTTTTTTAACACTATGCATAAAAGTTGATTTATAATGGATTAAATAATTCAATATCATATCTGAACCATAGATTATATTGAGGAAAACATAGGCAGAGCCTTTCATGACATTAAATCTAGAGGTACCTTCAATGACTCACTTACATTGGTCAACCAAAGACAAAAAAATAGGGCTACATCAAATAAGGAAGTTTCTGCACCACAAATGACATGATGACTATAATTAAGAGACAACCCATAGACTTGGAGAAAATTTTTTTGCCCACCATTTATCTGACAGGGTTTAATATCTAAGGTCCATTTTAGAAGAAAACTGCCAAGATAACTCTGTCAACTTTCTACTTCAAAAATCATTCCTGAATGCATGAGCACCTTTCTTACGTGTTTTAGTTTTTTGAAGAAATAACTAGCATTATAAAATATACTAATATGTTTTATCTGACATAGAGGCAAGCAAGGGCAGAGTGCAAGGGGTAGGGCAGAAGAGAAACAGGGGACATTGGTGGTAGAAAATGTGCACTGGTGAAGGGATGTGTGTTGGACAATAGACTGAAAGTGAATTATGAACAACTTTGTAATTGTATCTCATAGTGAATCATTTAAAAATGTTTCAAAAATGAAGTCTGAAAAATATGCTAATATTTGTATAATTGACCCATTAAATACATATGAAACCAGATGTCTTAAATTTTAGTGAAAGAACTATTCCTTGTCAAAGATGATCAGCTCATCATGATAGAATTAATTTAGGCTTTTTTATTCAGAGTCAAAGTTTTTTCCCACTAAGTATTAATAGAAGCAATGTCTGGGGTCTAGTTAATTTTTAAAAAATGAACAAAATACAATATTTTAATCAAAAAGTTTCTTTTCCTCAGAAATTCAGTATTGCAGAAAAAAATGAAGAAAAAAGGGAGTCTTCAATAAGAGTCCCTGTTCAAATGGAGTAGGAAGTCATATAATAAAAAATAGCATCAGGGGCCAAAGAAATAGCATGGAGGTAAGGCGTTTGTCTTTCATGCAGAAGGTCATCAGTTCGAATCCCAGCATCCCATATGGTCCCCTGAGCCTGCCAGGAGTAGGGTGTGACCCAAAAGCCAAAACAAAAAAAACAAAAACAAAACAAAACAACAACAACAAAAAAAAAATGGCTTCAAAGTAACTGTAATGGATGAGGGGGTGATTTGGCATTTGAAAAACAATGAAGCAAGCAAGGAGTGTGAAGTGGGCTGTCATTTTAAGACAATGGAGGAAGGTCTTTAAGTTGAGACTTTACAAAGACTGAGAGTTATACAACTATCTGAGAGAAGAAAATTCCAGACACAAGTACCTAAAAGTTCAAGGATGCTGAGACTGGAGGCACTTACAACAAGTAAGTAAAGCACTGAGCAAGATGTGAGAGCCCATTAAAAAAAAACTAAGGATTTCAGGAAGACAAGAAGATGAAAGTGGCTTGAAAGGACAGGTCAAGGGGCTGCAAGCATGTCTAGCATGCAGGAGGCACTGAGCTTGATCTCTGTTACTACATAGCCTGCTCCACACCACCCCATTCCCTGGGCCTCCAGGACACCCAAACACAGTATGTGGCCCTCAGCTTCTCCAGAGGCAGCCTGGTGGCATCCAGCACTGCATGGAAAGTGCCTCCGAGTTCCTACTTCATACTCTGCAAAGAAATAAAATTGAAAAACCATTATAATA
Organism: Crocidura indochinensis; assembly: GCA_004027635.1. Classification (NCBI taxonomy): domain Eukaryota; kingdom Metazoa; phylum Chordata; class Mammalia; order Eulipotyphla; family Soricidae; genus Crocidura; species Crocidura indochinensis. The sequence goes on from PVKC010046605.1 coordinate 4,101, forward strand.
CATTTAACTTTTTCTCTGTATGAGTTGACTTTGGACAGAGGACAGAAATGATGCAAACAAAATCACATTTTTAAAATATCACTAGTAGAACATAGCTGTTGAAGCACCTGGCCTGAGACCAAGAATTTAATCCACAGCATCACTTCTCACATTGGGTACAAACCCAGAGATTGTGCAGTTTGTCATCTATATAAGTTTAACGAAGTGGGTAATCTTCAGTGAGCACCATAAGCACGTGATGGCACCCCTTCTTTTATTTTTTTAATACTTTTTATTAAGATCCATGTGAATTACAAGTCTTTCACAGTTATATTTAAGGTACATAGTTACAGTGAATTAGGGCAATTGCTACCAGTTGGACCCTTTGACACTGTTCCCAGCATGCATCCCATAAGTCCACTCTTAGCCCCCTAGACTGCTAGTGTAACAAGTTCCTTTTGTGTATAGCTTGCTGTAGTTTTGGTCTCTTATTCTATTGTCATTGACTTTGGGTTAGGTATTTAGGTCTTATCATTTTTTAATTTCCACTCAATACTCTTGAGACTCCTTTGCCTCTTGTGGTACCTCAAAAAGTGGTATCATCCACTTTTTAGGGAGACATAGAAATATGAGGCAGAACAAGATGATACATGTTCTATGATTCTATGAAGAAGAAGAAGAAGAAGAAGAAGAAGAAGAAGAAGAAGAAGAAGAAGAAGAAGAAGAAGGAGGAGGAGGAGGAGGAGGAGGAGGAGGAAGAGGAAGAGGAGGAGAAGGAGGAGGAGGAGGAGAAGGAGGAGGAGGAGGTGAGGAAGAGGAGGAGGTGAGGAAGAGGAGGAGGAAGAAGAGGAGGAGGAAGAGGAGGAGGTGAGGAAGAGGAGGAGGAGGGCAGGAGCCCCTGTCTAGAAGCTATAAATTTAAAAGAAGAAAAAAAAAGAAAAAGCAAGAAAAGGGGAGGCTGGTGTAGCAAGGTTTTCATTTTATGGGTTTGTTTGTTTATTTGTTTTTGCATAGGCACAGTAAGTATTGGGTAAATTAGAAAGGAAATTCCCTTGACCTAAAAGATACAGGGTGTCACCACCATTGAAGCATACTGTCATTAAACCAACTACAGGCTCCGGACATGTTCATTGTTGAACCCCAAGTTCTTTCTTTATGATGCCAGGAAATGTTTTGCTCAGTTGTGGTTGTCAAAGTCAGTTCTCTGTAATTAGAGATTGGTTTTTACATAGATCCTAGGATGAAGACTAGGGTAGAGTCTTTCTTTATAGTTCCAGATGCTCTGCTCAGTCACAGTTCTTATAGTCAGTCTTCTGTATTTAGTGATCTATGTTTTTCCACAGATCAAAGGATGGAGTGTCTTCTGATTTCATCTCACTGTTAGGTGGAAAAGTAGGACAACCTGCCCTTAGATCAAGTTGTTGCTGTTTCCTCATCTACAGAATGTCATATGAACCTACCCTGGGCAGTTGGTACCAGAGATGTGTTAGGAACTCTCCAGGGGTAGGGGGGAGTTTACTTCCTGATGCTGCTGCAGGGAACTGTGACAATTCTAAGTTTGTGATCCAGGTTTTGGGATTGGATGGTCAATGTTCAATCACATGAGGTCTAAGTCAAGACCCCATAATATATGTTCAAGGTAAAAGGTGCCCCTGTATTATAAAATGTATGGGTTCTTATCCCTAGCAGATAAGAACTTAATTTCTATACTTATGAGTTTCCCATTTTAATGTGCCTATGCAAAAAGGAACGATGCCATATTATATTGTTGGTACATTTGGGGATAAAAATGACAAGCTATACAATCACTGTGCTCTTTTGACCTAAGCTTTTATCCCAAGCAAGACTTTTCTACTAGAATTTCACACTAAGCAGAACCAAAACAAGCAAAAATTACAATAAAAAAGGAACGGATGCAGCTACCTTTATATTTGGAAATAAACATACTAAGATGTATAACTATTAAGGAGTTAAACATACCAAGAAAATATAGATATCCCCATTAAGTCTTTTGCTCCTGGCAGGCACGGGGGACCATATGGGGCACCGGGATTCGAACCGATGACCTTTTGCATGAAAGGCAAACGCCCTACCTCCATGCTATCTCCCAGGGCCCCCATTAAGTCTTTTGAGATACTCTTCAGGGGGATGAGATCCAGGGCACATTTTCATCCCACAATGTGGTCTTATTGAGTCTGAGAAATAGTTTGCAGCAGTAATGAATCAGGTAGTGTCCTTGAGCTGCACCCCTTATTTTCAACATCAGCAACAAGGAGGAGAGCAGAAAAATCAAAATAAAACATAATAAATAGGGGGCCGGGTGGTGGCGCTGGAGGTAAGGTGCCTGCCTTGCCTGCGCTAGCCGTGGATGGACTGCGGTTTGATCCCTCGGCTCCCATATGGTCCCCCAAGTCAGGAGCGACTTCTGAGCTCTTAGCCAGGAGTAACCCCTGAGCGTCACTGGTTGTGGCCCAAAAACCCAAAAAAAGAAAAAACATAATAGATAAATGAGCAAAAAGATCACCATAACTGATTGTAAGGAGTATAAGATAAAGGAAGAAGACTCGTGTAATATTCTAGGCAGGAGATGGTAATTTGCACTTGTGAATTTTCAGAAGATGCTGCTAAAAGTAGCTGCCATAAATCCTGATGAAATATTCACAATTTTCCTATCTTTAATATAATTTTATCCCCTTCAGCTGATTTTAGTATTTTATCTTAATTGTCTAACAGCTTGGCTTATAGGTTGAAGTTTCTTTGTATCTACCCTGTTTGAAGTTCTAAGAATGGTGAGTGTGGGGCCGGAGAGATAGCATGGAGGTAAGGCATTTGCCTTGCATGCAGAAGGTTGGTGGTTTGAATCCCGGCATCCCATATGGTCCCCCAAGCCTGCCAGGAGCAATTTCTGAGCGTAGAGCCAGGAGATACCCCTGATCATTGCCGGCTGTGACCCAAAAACAAAAAAACAAAACCAAAAAGAGTGGTGAGTGCAGTTAGAGAAATAACTACACTGACAACTATTATAACAAGGTGAATGAATGAGGGAAGTAGAAAGCCTGTCTAGAGTATAGGCGGGGGTTGGGTGGAGAGGAGGGAGAATTGGGACATTGGTGATGGGAATTTGCACTGGTGAAGGGGGTGTTCTTAACATGACAGAATCCCAACTACAATCATATTTGTAATAAAGGTGTTTAAATAAAGATATAAAAATAATATAAAAAACAAAAATGCTTTTCATCAAATTTGGGGAATTTCAGTCATTATGCTTTCCATTATGTTCTGTCCCTTCTTTTCTTTATCTTTCTGGGATTCTGATTATACATACTGATTGTCCCACAAATTACTCCAGATCAGTTCATTTACTAATAACTTTTCCCTCCCCCCACTGCTTTATTTGGTTACATCCAGTGGTACTCAGGGATTATTCCTGGCTCTGCTCTCAGAAATTACTCCTGTGAATCAGGATGGGATGCCAGGGATCAAACCTGTGCCAGCCATGTATAAGACAAATGACCTACCTACTGTGCTATCATTGTGGCCCTCCACTGCTTTTCATGAGTAATATTTTGTTGAGCTACCTTCAAGTTTGGTGATTCTGCTTGAATTCATATATTGCACTTCATTTATAGCTCTATAATTTTCTTTTGGTCCTATTTTCATAGATTCCATTTTAGCATCCATTCCTTACCAGTAGGAAATATACTCTTCTAAAGGAGTAGTTCTATTTCCAGCAAAAAGTACAATTTTATAAGGTCAGATTAATAGTACAATGGGTAAGGTGCTTGTCTTGCATGGGGACTGCTCAGACGCAACACCTAGCATCTATTTAATACCCTAAGCCCTACTGGATGTGATCTCAGAGCACAGCCAGGTGTGAACACTCCCCAAAAGTGGAACTTCACTGGAGGTGAAAAAAAATATGGAGAAATGTAATCAGTAATAAGGATTAAAAACAATCTATAGGAAACATTTCTCAGATCACCCAGAGGTTGGAATTAGAAAACTAAAAGTTTGAAGACCACAGAGTTTTGTTAATGAAGTGAAGTGCAGACAGAACTAAGGTGCCCCTTGAGACCCTGCTCTTTCTACTATATTGCATTGCTCCTCTCTGTCTGGGGGAAGCTAACTGCTTCTGGAGGTCTGCATTCCATTAAAATCTCCAGATCCTGTTTATTTTGTACACACCCCTCACAGGAAGGCCAAAGGACCAAACAATAGGTCAGGGAATGTTTGAACAAGAAGGACCTCAATCTCCATATTTCCCAACTTTCCCAAAGATACACAATTTGAGTTATCTCAACTTAAATGCTGGTCATTCTTCTAACAAGGCTGTTCCAGTTAATCATTGGGATGCTAAAGAAATTTTATCTACTACCCAGGCCATTCAGTCTCACCAGCATAACTACATTGATTCACTGATCTAGAACAACCTGGAAATAAAATTATTTCTAACTCTATCACTGAGAGATATCCAAGTACTCAAGCATTTACTTTGCATATAAGACTACAGCTGTCATTGCTGCGAGTCAGAGTTGAATTCAAGCTCTCTGGTTATTGGAAAACTTAGAATCTTGTAACCTCAATCAGTAGCCCTTTGTCTTTTTCTTCAGATTCTTCTTCAAGGTCAATGATTCTGGGAGATGAGAAGGGTGAATGGTAATAGTCCTTTAGGGACTATTACCAGTTGTATTGTGTATCTCCAGTGGAATATTGTTCATTTGTAAGAAAAGTTGAAACTTAGCATTTTACTCCAGTAAAACTAAAATTGAGTTCATTATATTAAGTGAAATAAACAAGAAGATAAATACCAATTGATCTCATTCATATATGGTATATAAAGATCTAAATAAGATCTAAATAAATAATGAAGATCTAAGTAAAGATCTATATAAAATCCTGAGTATACAAACACTTGGATCCTGATGACATAACTCAGGTTATGGAGGTATGGGGGGAGATAATAGGGAAAATCAAGGGTTGGAGCTATAGCACAGAGGACAGAGCGTTTGCCTTGCTTTTGGCCAACCCTGGTTTGAGCCCCAGCATTCCATGTGGTTTCCCAAGTCCACTAGGAGTGATTCCTGAGTGCAGAGCCAGGAGTAACCCCTGGGCACCGCCGAATATGGCCCAAAAATAAAAAAGGGAAAGAGATCAGAAGGGACCTAGTGGCAGTGGCAGTGGGATTTTAGCACTTTAGGGGTAGATGCAACAGAGTGATATGTATCCCAAAAACTTAAACATATTACAAACAATGTTACCTTAATATTCATCTATTACCATATCAAAAAGTATATGTCTCCAACTCCCCAAATTAAGGTGCTGAATTTCTAATTCCCTGTACTTTAGAATCTAGGAACAGGGTCGTTGCAAACAGAATCAATTGAAGTAGAATTAAAATGAGTAGGGTGAGTTCCTAAATCAGTTATTGGTGTTTTTTATGTTTGTTTGTTTGTTTGTTTGTTTGTCACACCCGGCAGTGCTCAGGGGTTACTCCTGGCTCTACACTCAGAAATCGCTCCTGGCAGACTCAATTGAGGGACCATATGGGATGCCGGGATTGGAACCATCGTCCTTCTGCATGCAAGGCAGATGCCTTACTCCACGCTCTCTCTCCAGCCCCTATCGGAGTTTTTATAAGCGTAAATTTGGCTTCACAAAGTGCGTGCCCGCTCACTCACACACACACACACACACACACACACACACACACACACACACACACACACAGGTGAAGCTGTGAGCAAAAAGGTGCTGCACTCCTCCCCTGCTGTACTTACTATCTTGCTCATCCAACTTGACTTTTAAAGTATAAACTCAGTCAAATTTCCAATGCCCAGATCTATAACCTTCTGTCTTGCTCTCTCTTAACTAAGTACAAGGGCCTTCCTCTTCTGCCCTCTTCCCTGGAAGAATTGGAGCTGAAAGCACATCAAAGACACTTGGAGAGTTCCTCGTGTCAATAGGATCTGGGGGTGAAATCAGTGCCTGGGACTGTTCAGAAGCAGCGCCCTTTTGCTTTTTTGTTTGTTTGTTTGTTTGTTTGTTTGTTTTTGGGTCACACCCGGCAGTGCTCAGGAGTTACTCCTGGCTCCATGCTCAGAAATTGCTCCTGGCAGGCACGGGGAACCATATGGGGCACCGGGATTCGAACCGATGACCTTTTGCTTTAACCAGCGCACTTCCCAAGTGTGAGGGAAGCAGATCTGGGCACAGGAGGCCTCAAAGTGATCCCAGAAGGGAGCAAGTCCTTTAAAAGTCAAGTTGGATGAGCAAGATAGTAAGTACAGCAGGGTTGGCTCAAGCTAAGAGAGCACAGGCAAAGTGATCTGGGCCTGCCCTCCCCGAGCCTCAGTGAGCGCATCAGCCAGCCCCGGAGGCGGCAGAGTCCTTCTAGGGGTGGTTCCAGGAGCGACATCCTCCGACTCTCTCGAGGTCGGTGAAGAAATGAAGCGGACGCCCCGCTGGGCCCTAACAAAGGCCAAGAGGGTCCCGGGACGTTCCCGCCCCCCGGAGGTTTATTTTGGGAAACGCCTTCCAGCCGAGGGGCGGGGCGTGGGCGCGCAGCAGCCAATCGGCGAGAGGGCCCGGGGCTCGGGGGCGGGGCCTCGGGGAGCGGCGGCGGCCGCAGGCTGGGTCCGAGCATCCCGCCGCTCCAGCCCCGTCCGAGCCGGCTCGGCGATGGCGCCCGCGCGGGCCTCCCTGCTGCTGCCGCCGCTGCTGCTGCTGGCCGCGGCGAGGGCGGCGGGCGTGGCGGGGGCGCTGGCCCCGGGCAGCGCCGGTGAGTCTGTGGGAGCCGCGGGCCGGGCCGTCCGCAGCGGCCGTGCGGGCGCTCCAAGATGGCGCGGGGCAGGGGCCCGGGGGGGCGCGCGACCCCCGAGACCCCGCTCGAGTGCCGCGACCCGAGGCGCCCGGGGGTGCAGTTAGGCCGGGGCGGTCCAGGGCCCTCCCATCTCCACGCTCTTTCTCCCGGCCTTGGACCCGGGGTCGAGGCCTGTGCTGTTTGTCCGTGTGTCAGCCAAGGGGCCCCCTCAGCCGAGACCCCCGTAGCTGGGTTGGGGGCGCGGGGAGGATCCGAACCCGACCGGGCGGGCAGCGCGGTGGCCCGACGGAGCCTCCTCTCCTCCACCCCTCCGCC